>APFE030359214.1:0-18701 GCA_000404065.3 Pinus taeda
TTTAGAACAATGAAGTATTGAATCCCTCCAAATGCTATCACAAGGAGGTAGTTCTCCCAAAATTGTATAGCGGAGTGATAGAACACTTCATTTAGTTGTTATAGTAGATTAGTTGCAATTTCACTTTCAGTCTTAGTCTTTCATTTAAATTTCATTTTCAGTTTTAGAACAATGAAATATGGAGTCCCTCGAAATGCTATCACAAGGAGGTAGTTCTCCCAAAATTGTATAGCAAAGTGATAAAACACTTCATTTAGTTGTTATCATTCTTGCTTTCATTTCATAGACATTTTTTCCGACTTAGATTAATCTAACTATTCAAAGTTTTGATTTGTTTTTATCTAATGTTCATTTCCTTTTCTCCCTTATTTAGAAATTAGATTTTTATATTAAAAGTCATTAGATTTAATTGTCCATTAACATTTAGAGATTTTCATCTAGAAGCATGACTTTCTTTCTTAGATTAATTTCCGTAAGCATAAGAAACAAAACCCCCAAAAACAACATAAACTATAAAACAACGAAGTAAGAAAAATGTTAACTAAGCACATATAATGCACCACACTTCATTAGTTTACGATACTCGAATTGATAAATTATGTAAAGCAATTTAGGACACTAGATTGACTAGACATTTTGGCGCTGTTGCCGGGAAGTGTAATTAGGAGACCTGATTTCTTACATCTAAAAAAATTAATAATTTCTCAAGTACTCTCTTCTCCTGCACTTTGTGTGATCTAGAGGATCAGAAAAATATTTTTTATGTTAAAAAAGAAAAAAGAAAAAAGAAAAAAGATTTTCATTATTTCATTTGATTCAATGAAAGAAAACAATAAAGAATCCAACTTCTATGATAGGTTCACCTGTCCAAATTGATTGGTTATGGTTTGTAGTGACCCTCAAAATGTTGTGTCCTATTTTATAAGATTTTGCAAATTAGTTATGGAACGTAGCCCTGTTCTGCAGCTAACTGTGTGTTCCATAGCTACTTCTAAGGTTTAGTAGGTTACAGGCGTCAAATGAAGAAAACGACCACATGAGAATCTTTGGAATCGTCTCAACATGGATTCTATCCTAGTCACCCAGCCCATATCGATTAAAAAACCAGCTTAAGACCATAGTCAAAGTCCTATTTTTAGGGTCTAGAACATTCACTTTGAAGCCTTAGTTGCCTAAAATTGAGAACCATTAATAATTTATATAAAAATTCACAATTTCAGAAAAAAAGAGAGAAAAAAATAAAGTTTCCACAGCGGCCTCAATAGAAACCCTGCATTCCTGTTTGCGCTTTGGCCTTGAAACAAACCTACAAATAAAACATATATCGATGAGATTTTAGGCTTGGTTGACTAATATTTTCAATTTTTTGGTCAATATTGTGTCGAGGGATGAATTGAAGGAAGATCAGGTTATCAATCTTGGAACCCCTACAACTTCTCTCTCAATTGGAAGCAGCAACTCTAATGTTGGTGGTGCTAATTCTTTCCCTTTTTATTATCTACCCAACCAGCATTTTGCACCCCGTGGATTCATTGTTGGGAAACCTATGGATCCCGCTATTTATATGCAACAACCATAGTCTCCTGTGGCCTATATGTACAATATGTTGCAGCGGGGATACATACACACAGAAGAATCAAAATCAGTCAACTGTGGAAAGCTAAGGCATGATGACTTGATCATGATTTGGTTGAGGGATGCATCTTCATTTTTATCTTCCTTTTGGGCTTTCTCTTCTTTGTCTGTTTTCAAGATTACCATGGATTTTAGAATACACCACTGTTAATTCATTTGCTGTTTGTCTGTGTTGTAATTGCATCAGAAGAAAATTTCTAAATTGATTTTACAGAAGACGCATTTTCCAGAAAATGCAGAATTAAAAAATTGTCAAACTTTAAATGTAAATTCCGACCAAATGAAAACGAATTAGGAAAAACAAAAACATGGGTGTTTTCAAGAACAAGGTCAATTAGATAACCCAAAAATTGTTTGGATAATTTCGCAAGGGTCTAGGAGAATTTTCTGATTCTCTGAAGCCCTATTTAGCATGCCACGTGAGAAAAAAACGAATTTTAAATGTACAAAACACTGTTTGAACACGACACGCTTGAGGAAGAGAAATACAATTTGAAAAAAATTCATGATGTGGCATTCAATCAATATGGCATCTAAGAATCCAACTCAATTCATGTAATCTCTGTTTTAAATTCAATGACTCGTACTTCACTGAAATTCTCTAGCACACTTGTTAAATGACATAACCCAATTGAATATGACTCTTACAAACCCTGATCTTTCATTTATTGCACCTAGTTCTTCTCTTATACTTCCACAGCCTTCTTGTGTATACAAACACTGATACATTGAACACAATCATTCATTCTGTTTTTGATTCTCTGTGTATAACATTCACTTTGTTTTCCACACAGTTTACATATGCAACCACTCCATTTCATATATTTTTTACACACTCTGTTTTCACGTATTTCATGCATACAACTTCTCTGTTTTTGTATAGGTACAACCATTTTTATTTTATGCTCATAGTCTTTGTCATTTCATTCCCATATCCATAGCAATCATCGCTTCCATATACCAGTTGTTTCACTACACATACATAGTCCTCTTGACGCAGTCACTCATTTCTAAAACATTGAAGACAATTTTGAAGAATAGCAGAGAATAGAGGCTCATGAATGATTGGTCCCATGCACCAGCTGCGGTCTTGGAATTTCTTCCTCACTGGCTGCATAAAATTTCTTTTCCAATAACTTAAATCAGAAAACTAATGTCTTGGCTGTTTTTTAGCTACGGAACGCAACCCTGTTCCGCAGCTACTTTCACGCTTTTGTAGGTTCCAAGTGTCAAAAGGGACAAATGACTACATGGGTAGCTTGGAAAACATCAGGGCAGGAATTTTGATTTGGTTCATTGTTTCAAAATGAAGAAGCCATCATGGTTTTCAAAGTGTGTGTTATCACTATGTCGTCGCATGCTCTTCCTGACTTCAAGGAGCAAAATGAAAAACAAAACAAAAGGTTCACAGGTAAAAAAAAACAAAAAATTATTGAATCAATGAAATAAGTAGATTATTTACTCACTTTTCTAAAAGGTATTGATTAATTTTGGATTGATAATGAAAAATGGATAGCTAATTTTCTGTTCAAGATTTTTAGCTACAGAAGCTAAACATCAATTTTGTAGCTGAAAAACCTCACTGTTCAACTCAGTCTAACTTTCTCATATGAAATCGGATTTCGACGATCTAAGTGTCATTGGAAATATATCGACAAGATATACACAATGAGAAATCCATCATCAGAGTTTGAAATAGTAAATAATGAAATAAATTCCTCAAAAGAAACAACAATTAACTTGAGGCACTAATTCCAAAGCAGGTATAAATTATTTTGGTTTTCCTTTGTGAACTTGTTTCATTAATACAAATTATTACTTTTGTGTGTAAATATCATAACTAGAGAGATTGATCACCTCTCTCTTTTGATATTCTTACATTCCATTGCAGAAGAAGTATTAGTTTTTTTTGTAGGTTCCAAGAGGAAAGACAGATGACTACAAGTGAATAGTGTCTCTCTAAGAGACTAATTTGTTTCATGAGAGGATGATCATCAACAAAGAAGAAACATGCTAATGCAAAATCAGATCCAAAAACTTGCAAAACTTTCAGATACTATTATCTCCATTACATCCATACTTCATAATAAACCATTCACCTCATTTACCTTCATATTTTCCATTTACATTCACATACACTTTCCATTACTTTTTGTCCACTCCTAACCCACAAATAAAATCAAGAGGCTCAGTTACATGCTTATTGCCCATTGCCATTACTACTTTTCATTGCCATCTTCCATTTTCATTTCCCTTTTCCCATCATTTTCATTTCACAAATAAACCCTACTTTAACACAAATTATTGAGTCCATAGTCCTTTAAGTTTAAATTCCTTGCAAAAACACCTTGAGGCTTGCATGCCTTAATGGCAAGTCCTCATGTTGACAAACAATGAGAATACATTAATGTCCCTTGTTCATTGGATCTTCTAGGTGACTCGACATCAGCAAATTTATTTGTACCTAGCAAGATGTGTTTGGGTATCTTGACTCTCATTGTCATCAATGGTGAGAGTTCTCATGTTGATTAGTGGCATCCATTGATGGCCACTAAGTCAACAATTTCCTTCTATGTTTGACAACAAAACATCTATTCACATAGTAGGAATTGTGCCAATGAGTTTTGAAGACATGAAGACTATTATTTTCAGCATTTTCGAGCAGATATAAAACAAATCAACATTATTCAACAATAGATTTACCAAGTTTTAAGAAGCAATAAAAAGTCATCTTGACTCTTTTATCCATGACTCTTTTTGTCCAGCCACTTGAAGAATATTATGATCAGAATTTTGTAGCCATCACACATACAACTCATCCATTTCCAAAGTGTAAGTTAAGGTATGCCATTTTCTAACTTTTGACCATAGAATTCCATAAAAATCTAGAATGATAATTGTTGGAAAAACATTTCTCTTCTTCATTTCATAAAATTGCCAATACCATCAGTTGGGGGGGGGGGGGGGGAATACATTCATATTCATATCTTTCCCTATTCATATCATATTTAGAAGCCCACATGCTTCCAAAATATATTAACTATTACATTATTATTATGAGCATACAATGACTTTCAAAAGTGCTTAAAGGATAATTGGATATAAACACAAACATGGTTGTCACACAAGAACCAACCATGATGCAATCCAATAAAGATATACTTTGCAACAATAATCAAATTATCATTAGGAAAAGTTCAAAGATCAAAATTGAATGCAACAACAAAATATGGTTGTAACACAAGAACCAACCATGTTGCAATTCAAGTAAAACACTTTGTAGAAGTATGAAGTTATCAAATGATATCATGCAAAGTTGAGCCAAAGCTCAAGGATCAAAAGAATTAATGTAATATATATTGCATGAGGACATGCCATGGCTTCAGTTGGGGGGTATGTTGGGTCTTGAAATTGTCATTCACTTCCATTACACTTTCACTATCATGACCATTATATCACCTCCATTTCACCTTCATTTCACTACCATGTCACTACACTTATCTCACTTTCATCATTATTGGGTCACATTTATGTTTTTCCAAACTTTTTCTTAGCATTTTTAAGTGAATTTGTGGTTAAAAATTAGAAAATAATGTGCATATGCTTATACCTAACAAGTGGGATGAGATTGTTGATATGTGTAGGTCAAAAGGAAGCTTCTAGAAGACTTTTATGTGGCATCCTAAGGCTAAATTCGAATTTTAGTGGAGAGGATCATGAGGATATGTGTCACATTTCCTATTTGTATTTGAACTCTAAGAAGACATGTGTCTTATCATTTCCTATTTTGATTATAACTCTAGAGGTATAGGGAGAGATTCATGGACTCTCATTAATTAGATGACTTCTCATCTTTTTGTATAAATAGGAGATATTTTCCTTTATTAAAAAGGTTTGTAAACTTTGTTAGCTCAATTTGTTGTACTTTGTAATTTTGAAGAATTTGAATAAAGCTTTGAGGTTTCCAACATGGAAGGAGACGTGAAATAGGAGATGTCATGGAGCATATTAGAATGTAAGGTAGAGTAGATTTTATTTTGTAGTTTTGCTTTGATTTCATTCAAGTATTTCATTTTATTTTTATGATTGTTTTCAATTTTAATAGTTTAGATTTCTCATTCATGCAAGTGTATTCAACTGGTTGATTGTAGATTTATCTAACTGTGTAATCTATGCTTAGTAAAATAGTCCAAGAAAGTATTTTCCAATTGGTGCTTGGAGCATTGGAGCACACAGTATATTAGTTTCCCTTTACATGTTTTATATTTAATTTTGTTGTAATTTAATTTTCAGTTTTAGAACAATGAAGTATTGAATCCCTCCAAATGCTATCACAAGGAGGTAGTTCTCCCAAAATTGTATAGCGGAGTGATAGAACACTTCATTTAGATGTTATAGTAGATTAGTTGAAATTTCACTTTCAGTCTTAGTCTTTCATTTAAATTTCATTTTCAATTTGAGAACAATGAAGTATGGAGTCCCACAAAATGCTATCACAAGGAGGTAGCTCTCCCAAAATTGTATAGCAAAGTGATAAAACACTTCATTTAGTTGTTATCATTTTTGCTTTCATTTCATATACATTTTGCTGTCTTAGATTAATCTAACTATTTAAAGTTTTGATTTGTTTTTATCTAATGTTCATTTTATTTTCTCCCTTCTTTAGAAATTGGATTTTAACATTAAAAGTCATTAGATTTAGTTTTCTATTAACATTTAGAGATTTTCATCGAGAAGCATAACTTTTCTTTCTTAGATTAATTTTCTTAAGCATAAGAAACAAAACCCCCAAAAAAAACATAAACTATAAAACAACAAAGTAAGAAAAATGTTAACTAAGCACATATAGTGCACCACACTTCATTAGTTTACAATACCCGGATTGATAATTTATGTAGAGAAATTTAGGACACTAAATTCACTAGACATTTTGCAGGTTTTCTGGGATTGTAGAGCTTTGTAAAATTTGTTAGCTCAACTTGTTGTGCTTTGTAATTTTGAAGAATTTGAATAAAGCTTTGAAGTTCCCAACATGGAAGGAGATGTGAAGTAGAAGATGTCATGGAGCATATTAGAATGTAAGGTAGAGTAGATTTTATTTTGTAGTTTTGCTTTGATTTCATTCAAGTATATCATTTTATTTTTATGATTATTTTCAAGTTTAATAGTTTAGATTTCCCATTCATGCAAGTTTAATTCATGCAAGTATGTTCAATCGGTTGATTGTAGATTTATCTAACTGTGTAATCTATGCTTAGCAAAATAGTCCAAGAAAGTATTTTCCAATTGGTGTTTGAAGCATTAGAGCACACAGTAGATTACTTTTCCTTTACATGTTTTGTATTTAATTTTGTTGGAATTTCATTTTCAGTTTTACAACAATGAAGTATTGAATCCCTCCAAATGCTATCACAAGGAGGTATTTCTCCCAAAATTGTATAGCGGAATGATAAAACACTTCATTTAGCTTTTATAGTATATTAGTTGCAATTTCACTTTCAGTCTTAGTCTTTCATTTAAATTTCATTTTCAATTTTAGAACAATGAAGTATGGAGTCCCTCAAAATGCTATCACAAGGAGGTAGTTCTCCCAAAATGGTATGGCAAAGTGATAAAACACTTCATTTAGTTGTTATCATTTTTTCTTTCATTTCATAGACATTTTGCCGGCTTAAATTAATCTAACTATTCAAATTTTTGATTTGTTTCTATCTAATGTTCATTTCCTTTTCTCCCTTCTTTAGAAATTATATTTTAACATTAAAAGTCATTAGATTTAGTTGTCCATTAACATTTAGATATTTTCATCTAGATGCATAACTTTTCGTTCTTAGATTAATTTCCTTAAGCATAAAAAACAAAACCCCCCAAAACAAGATAAATTATAAAACAACGAAGTAAGAAAAAGGTTAACTAAGCACATATAGTGCACCACACTTCATCAGTTTACGATACTTGGATTGATAATTTATGTAGAACATTTTAAGACACTAAATTGACTAGACAAATAGTCCATCAACCTAAGTGACACATGTTTCACCCTCCAATGGAAGAGTGAGATTGACTATACTTGGATTTAGATTAATTACTTTTTCAACTAATGTTAGGGGGGAGAAAGTTTGTGTTGCGGTAATTAGTTGGAAGTTGATGTTTTGAAACATTAAGCTTTTCCAACAATTTTGAGGCTTCATCCATGTGAGGGAAAAGGTTACTATGATGAGTCCCTTTGCATAACCTACAAGGAAACTTAACTTTAATATTTTTCCTCAAAATCTAAGAATCACAGGTTGATGGATCAATAATAAGTTGATGAGAGTTATTTTACCATACTTCCAAAACCTTAGGAATACTAGGACAATTGATAAGGAAGTGGTCACCCTTACAAAGCTTGCAAGGGTATTTTGGCTTACAATGCATTGTAGAAATTCCCTCAAAATTACCAATACTTACGGAATGGGTTGGTTGGTTGACTACTTTCTTATCTTGTTTCTTCTTCTTCCCTTTCTTGTTCTTCTTAGTCACTTGGTTACTAACATCAAGGCTTTTACCAAGCGAAGAAGAAGAAAGGGAGGAGGACACGTTTGATGAAGAAGGTAAATGGTCGACATTAGGTTGGTGATGTTGAGATGGAGAACTCGGTTGAGATGGTACAATTGGAGTATTTGGAATTAAAGAAGTTGAGAACAACCATATAGGTAAAACTATCATGAATATAGGAAGTGACAATGTAGCCATATAAGGAGGACTGATATTTTCAAAATCAGGAAAAGGATTAGGATTCCCATTAAAAGGGAGGTATTTATCGGTAACTTCCAACATTTTTTCCATTATATTCAATCCAAATAAGTTTTTATTATTAAAATTAAATAATATTCACAATCCATGCCTAAGGTCTTGTAAAAAGTAAAAACAAACAAAGTAACACATGCTAAAAAATCTAGGGATTCAAACCATACAAAATCACCTTTCACAGAGATCAATATTTACTAGTTGGTTATGAAATCCAACGCTACAGAGATCAAAGTGAAAATATTTATAGATATGAGTATTTGGAACTAGTTACGCTAACAACCTTCTTAATGAAACGATCTGGGGAAAATAACTTCGCTTTTTACATCTCGAGCAAAGATTGCCCTCCAAAAATTCCAAGTGGTTCTAGCAAATGCCTATTCTAGGTAAAACAAGACATTCCCTCTGTCGTCACCTTAGGTAGAGCCCTAGGATTATGATCACTAATTTTACCAATTAAAACAATTTTACCTAGAGGGATAGTCGTAAATCAGATGTACACGCAAGGGAAGAGTAACAAATCTCAATCCCCTTGAAATCTCCTCAGTGTGGTTAGTTGGAGGTTTACTTTCAAGTGACCCAAGTACCTTTCGGCACTGCTGTAATACATTCAAATCACTCCATCATAGCCAATGAAGTGGGTATGATCACTTCACCAGATCCGAAATGATCTCGTGCTTAAGTCATGTACAAGAAGAGCTTCCTAGAGAAAAACTGAAATAATTGGATTTTCTCTCCCTAACTCAAGATTCTATTGTTCTTCTATAGCTTTGGAAAGTTTACTCACTTTCATATTCCAAAGCCCTACAACCTAATCTATTGTAGGTGGAAAGAGCCCTAAAAATAATAGAAATTCTAGATGAATTTTATTAACGCTGTGTTATTAAGCAGTTATTTACTCAAAGGGTAAATGGACGTGAAATTGATGGTATTATGACCTGACTCAAAACTCTAATGCATTAAATATGAAAATTTTAATCTTTTAATTTCGATGAATTCTAGCTGGAGTAAGTAAAGAGATTTTTCTTTAAAATATTAACTTCAAAATGTACCACTTCTAATTTTTCAATGCAACTGAGTCAAAGCTCTAAGTTGCGAACCACACAATTTAATCTATGCACACTTTGCTTGAAAACTTATACAAATGTAATATATGCAAGAGAATTCTTCAAAACAAACACAAGATGATTCCAAAGCAACGAAAGAACATCAAGACTATTTCCCTTCACTAATCCAAGTAAAGAACCAATCAAGTGTAAGTAAAGGAAATCAGGTGAAAAATCGAAAGATAAAAAATAATGAAACTCAAAGGCGATTAACACTCAGACACAATTCAACCCCCCCGGATGATTGAGGGGGATTTTTTTTGCAAAAATGAAAGCAAAAACATGCAAAAATTGTTAAGAAACCGAGACAGATCTTTGAGCAATGACCAAAGGAATTCAAATTCAAAACACCCAAAGAAATCCTTAAAATGAAAATGATTGAATGAATGTTATGAAATCAACACTTGAAGTGTAATTCGGATTAAACTTCAGTACTAGAATAAAAATGAATCATGTTTTAAATGCAACACAAGAAGCACATCTCATCAAAACATTAATTCTTGAGAAACCCTACCTTTCAATCCTTGAAAACGGATAAATCTCAAGAAAACTCATTCACAACACTCGATCAAATAGATGGAGACTGACTGGAGTCATAGGCAAATGTAATGAAACCTTAAAAAAAAAAAAAATCAGATTATAATGAGAGGAAAAGCTATTTTTCAAAAATTCTCAGAGTATGCATAGGTAGGCATTATAGTACAATGCAGATGCAAATTTTTTCTAAAGGTAATCGCCACAGATATGTGCTCTATTTCTAAACAGAAACTACGCAGGTCGAGAAACTTAAAGAAAAAATAAAAAAATATCCAAACAAATCACAAAAACTGAAAGATCGTTAACTTGTCAAGACTCAGATAAAGCTATCAAAAAAGTTTTAAGAATAAAAAAAAGCAGATGGAAAAGAATAGGACATTCCCCAGTGGAGTCACCAATTTTTTGTAGCAGACAAATACCTCTTGCAGACAAGAGCGATCTCCCTAGATCCTTGACGGAAACTAGAAACGAGAAGGGAAATTTAACTAACTTTTCCCCTAAGTTAGACTTGTTTGAGTTATAAGAATTAAAGCTAATGGATGAGCCTCTTACTTGTTTCACCAAATGCTCAATGAAGATCCCTTGTTGTGACTTGATGAAACTCCTCAATGCTTGATAATATCTGCAACCATAGACCATAAAAGGATCAAAATCATATGTGATATAATAATCCAAATAAAACTTAACCTAATGATAAAGGATATTAGGAATTGAATTTTCTTTAATAAACACCTTAAACAATTATAAAACATTTATCATTCCAATAAGACAAATCAATGGTAGAAAGTGTTCATTTCTATTAATCAAAGATAAAGAGGAGTCTTACAACCTTCACCTTGATGCCATAAGGTTCCTCCCAAATTCCTTCAATCTTCTCCTTAGATGACAAGCTTTCCAATCTCAAACTAGCAACATAAGTTTATCTGCTTTGAGTTCTGACCTCCTCAAACCCACTACCCTCTAGTCATTTTATAGGATAAGAGGAAGAAGTTTCAGATCCAAAGGAGGGTGAGATCCCCTAATTGAGGGATTAGGTTTCCTTGAGGAAGGGGATTAAGATGCATCATTAGAGGGTTATAGTTCGAATATTCATCACTTAGAAGCTTTTAGTTGGGAAATATTCAACCAACTATGTTTCTAGAATGTACTTTTTATTTTTACTTTCTTGAATTCACTTGCGCGGATTTATAGTGGCAAACAAAGTGCAACTCTGCATTGTTCTCAGAGTTAATTACATCGAATGCGTGGGAAAATATAGGAAAATAAGTGTAGGTGAAACTTGACAAGGTGTGACAGCTATTATTCCCAAATTTCCCATCTCCTTCAAGATATTTTTGGATGTTTTACTTCTAAGGGAGTTCAATCAAACATGTTCACGGATGGTAAAAAGACCCATAAACTGATCAAGTGTCAGGGCAACAAATGTAACAATGAGTTCATTGAATCTTTATAAAAATGAAGAGAAGATAGAGAAAACCAATTTAAACTAGAACTATCTACAATGCTTGACAACAACCACAATAAAATAATAATGCTTGAGATTGAACTCTAAGGAATGAAAGATAGGATTAGAGTATTAGAACATACAAATCAATAAATGGTCAAAGAAAATGACACCCTGAGAAATGAGATTAAAAATATGAAAGAACAACTAAATAATAACTCAACCCTAAATAACATGGAGAATAAATTAGATATCAATCCCTTACAAGAGAAAATTAACAAACTAATTGAACTCAACCATGAGTGCCATAAAATATCCTTAAAACTTATAATTACTGGTATAGAAGAGGAAAACAAAGAGGGCACATTAGAAATAGTAAAAGAACAATTAAAAATAAAATCCAAAATTCAAACAACTTATCTCACGGAAGAAATAAGGGTGGGAAATATACTTGAGCATAAACACAAACTCATTAGGAATAGAAAAGCTATTATTAGAGATTTAGTCCAAAATAAGAGTGACAAATAGGGACTACAATCACTCCAGATCATGTTCTATAATTTTCATTGTTTTCCATGGTGTAAATGTCCCATGCTAGGTTGGATCCCGAGTGATATTGATCTTATTTTTTTAGTTGAAACTTGGGAGCATGATGAATCTAGGGTCCCTCACCTTGATAGATTCATCCTTTGGTCGACTTGGGATAATAAATCCTCTCGTAGGGGTTTTGGTGGTATAGCCTATTATATAAAAAAATTTCTTTCTTCTCACATCTGACTTTATAAAATCGACCCCTTCAATTAGTACATTTGGATTGAGATCTCTGATTTTACCACCAATAGGATTTTTCTCACAATGTTCTATTTCGATCCTATCAACTCTACTTCCTATAATAAAAAAAACTTGGATAAGAATTTTTCTTTCAATACCTTAGGTAAATACATCCACAACCTAAGGAATGAAGGTAATATCATTTTTCTTGGGGACTTCAATGCTATAACTACTACTAACCAAGATATTATGTTAAGTAACAACTCCAACCCTAACCCTTTATGGCTTGATGAATATGGTGACTTAGCTAATAAATTCAAAAGAAACTTTGAAGACATAACTGAGAACTTATTCGACACTGAGCTTCTCAAACTTTGTAGCTCCCAAGACCTAATTATTTTTAGTGGGATTAACAAGTGGCTTACCTCTGGTCAGATGACTTTTATCCATGGGCTAGGCAATAGTGTTGTGGATTATGCGATTTTTGACACCCATGTTCTCAACTATATTAGTAACTTTGAGCTTCTTAACTATTATGAGCCCGAATCTGACCATAGGCTTTTGTCCTTAACCATCAATCTTGTTATGGATACCAGCCACATGTAGAAGACCAATGATAGTCAAAGGCACACTCATTTCAATAAAAGTAAAGTAGACCTATTCTTAAGGGGTTTGATAGAAGTAATGTACAGACCTATTATTAAAGGATTTAAAAAGGGATTTAGGATATACACTTGTAATAATAATATTGATCAAATTTATTACAATTTCACTGCTACCATTTCCACTACCATTAACAAATTCTCTACTGAGATATTGTATAAAAAGAATAACAGAAATTCCAACCTTTGTATGATAAAGATAGTAAAATAGTTAGGAAAGAAATTAGAGACGCTCCTAACAAAACTATAAGGCTGTAAAATATAAGTATATACAAAGTTATTAACCAAAAGGAAGAAGATATCCTATAAGAGAAGAACACCTTCTTTACCTTTCTAAAGTTGTGCCAATTTTTTTTTGGCGGAATGTACTTGTTCGTACAATAAAAGATAATAATTCGATCCCATTAGAGAATTGGGACATCTACCTTAAGAAGTTGTATGAATCCCGCGACACCATGGGCATCATCTTAAACACTCATGTTAAGGAGGATATATTTTCTCTAGAAGACATAGATTTTGGGATTAAAAATCTCGCTAATGAGAAAGATAAAGATATTGAAGGATACCAAGATGAAATATTTAAAATGGGAAGGTATATCATCATCCCTCAGCTCCACAAGCTTCTCAATTTGGTGGTAAAGTATGGCTTCCCTAAGACTTGGACGCAAAGCATTATTTTGCTTATTTTTAAATGTGGGAACAAAAATATTCCCTCTAACTACATAACCATTATGATTAGCCACATCTTAGCCAAAATATATGGGCTCATTTTGGAAAAGAAGATTAGCCTTTGGCTTGAAAGCCATGGCAAAAGAGCTAAAGGGTAAGCTAGTTTTAGGAGACATCACTCGAATATCGACCATCTTGTCACTCTCAGGATCATTTCCGAGTAATGCCGCAATAGTAAAACTGATCTCTTATGTTGCTTTGTTGACTTTAGGAAATATTTTGACACGTTCCTTGAGATAATATTTGGAAAATACCTGAAGAGATAATGATTCCGCTTAAGCTGAGGATTGTTGTGATTTGTCTTTATGAGAATGTTATTGCCAACCCTAAGACCAAAGAAGGATGGTCTAAAGATATTAAATGTAATATCAAGGTTAATCAAGGATGTCCCCTATCCCATACCCTTTTTGGCATTTACATTGATAATCTAGAGGAGTGTTTGGATTTTGGGGGTAAAATGGCATTGAGCTTGATGGTATAATCATTACTCTTATCCTTTATGCCAATCAAATCATTCTTCTTGCCAGAAGCCGTTATGAACTAGATAAGAAACTTAAGACTATTCATGATTACTACTCGAAGATGGGTATGATAGTTAATACCGATAAGACGAAAGTCATTATCATCAAATATAAAAAGATAAACCATGGTAATTTCATCTATGATAACAATTACTTAGAGCAGGTTTCTTCTTATAAATGTTTAGGTGTTGACATTCATCATTAGCTCAAATGGAACTATAGCATTAGGAAAAGGATTATTGGAGGTTGGAAAGAATATTATGAGCTTGAAAACATTTGCAAGTTGGTTGATCTTTTTATTTGGAGTAAAAAAAGGTTGATTGTGAAGATGTGGATTGTATTCTCTTCTACCTCACCCTTGAAGGTCGAGTTAGCCAATGGTGTCACACTCTACCACCTTCTTCCATTCATTCTCTTAAACACCTCATCAAGGAGATTCATCTAGTATTTGATAGGTATGATTACCAATATGTTTATAAGAGGATCAATCAACTAAGAATAAAGCATAATGAATCAATTAATGATTTCTGTAATCGATTCCTTTACCTCTGTTATGAATTTCCTGAAGAAGACACAAATTGGGATCCCTATAAATAAAATTTTGAGCGTTTGGTTCATATCTCTTTGCACAGTGAACCCAACCCACTTGATGTTTCTTCTTCCAAAACTCTTGTAAGCCATGAGACACCCCTAATTTCGGAGGAGGAACTTGCTATTCCCTTTCTTCCTTGTCCTCCTCCTTTTAATTTTCGATGTGGGTGCTTCCTTGTGATGATAATAAATTTGGGAAATGTGCAAATCAAATTTCTAATGCATCTTCTTATCCTCCTTATGCTTTTCATGATTCAGATCCCATTGAGGAAATCCCAGAATGGTTCATGAAGCCTATGTTGAAGACTAATTTCTCCATTCCTCAAGATTATATTATTACTCATAATTTAAATCTTGAATCTAATTTGGATACCTGTCACCCTATACCATCTCTTTCTCATGACCCCTTGTCCCTTAATATGCCTAATCAATATCTTCCAAATTCAAGTAGTGAACAGGTTCAAGGTAGTCACATTTTTCAGGTAGAGGAGAAAGAAGACGATTATTCTTTCAATCTTTATTCTCTTTTTCAAAATCCTCCATGTGAAGATGGCATTTCCTTATTCTTGGCTAATAATAAATATGGTAATATTCAACGTCAATCAGATACAATCAATTCTCCTAATCAATCTAAAGTCTTGGGAAAAAATCATTCTAATGAGGATGACTCAGTTGATATATATGATGATGAATGCACAAGTGCACCATCTAATCTTTTAGTTTCTCAATAAGATTCAGTTTTGAAAGATTTATATCTAAAATCTATTTTGGTCAAAGAAGATTCACTTACGAACACTTCTTCCTCTTGACCCCCTATCCTTTGTGATTTTCCGTTTGTAATGCATCAACTTGTGATGGAAATTCTCCATCTTATTCAAGTTTGTTATCTAATGATTTGAATCTTTAAATCATAGAGGATAGTGAGATTATCGAGGATGAAGAAGAAAGAATGAAAGTATAGAGGATCCATTCCATCCCTTATAATCTCTTATTTTGTATGGGGGAAACTCTTCAAATTAGTGTGATCATAGGATTTTTCCAATTCATACATCCTCAGACTTGCGATCATAGGAATATTATTACTTGAGTAATATGTTTGTTGATGTTGAAAAATATGAACAAGTCAGTGATGTAGATAGTTACCATCGAGATAAAAATGATCCTGGTAAATATGATGCTTGTACAGTTTGTCACCGATTATAGGAAAATAGTTTGTCTCATTATACATGTGAGGAAGTTGGTTCTATTTTTCAAAGCATTCATAGAGCTGTTCAAATTGATATATGTTTGTTAAATATTAATTAGGAATCTGAAGCTTTAATCAATCCATATAATCATGATTTTGGCTCTAATAACTGTCATTCAACTTACCATTTTCTCATCGACACATCAGATGATAATTGTTTCACATCGATTAATGTTTATGGTTTATCTCACTATTCAAATACTTGTCCAACAACTAAGACACTTTATCCTCTGCTGATGGTTATGTCAGGCCCTCACTATCTTAACAAGACTCTTGAATATGAATAGATTCATTTTCCCTTACAAGATTCTCATCTTGATCCGACTCTTTTAATTGAAAATTAATCTTTTCAAATATTTTAGGTTTCTCAAGAGGACTATTTCGAATTTTATGATCCAATCGATGAAAATAAGAAGTTTCAATCTTTTCTGAAGCTATCTAAAAAATATAGTGCATATGAAGACACGTTCACACAAATATTCTGAGGATTGTTTAACTATGGCCTTCATAGAAAAGTTAAGAATGTGAAATGGCTAGAAGTAGTGGTTGTGACACATATTTGTATCAAAAGGAAAGACCTATTTGTTGTGAAAGTTCCTCAAGTTCTTATCTTTTCTGTTGGACATTGCTTTATATCATTTTTAATTGATCACATATTTGTGTATGTAGGTTGGGAGAAACTACGGTGGCTACATTGGAAATTTCAATATATGTGACCCTAACCTTCTAACTAGTTAGGTTAGGAGTAGGTCTAGCTGCATATTAGTTTCCCTTGTGCATGCATCCTGCACTCACTTTCCTTAGTATTTCGTTTGTTTCCTAGATTTTGTCTCACATTCTGTTTTTAGTTTAGCTTCTAGCTATTTTGTCCTTTTGTTTTTGGTTTTCTTGTTGTATCTTGTCTCTTATTTCATGATTTTTTCAATAAGACTTCACGTGAAGGATGTTCCCTTTGGCTCGAAGACAATGTGTCTAAATAGAAAAGCAATTTGTGACATTGCAACATTTGGTTAACCATTAGTACTTATTCCTCGCCTTGGTTATCATTTGCTAAACGATGTTATGACGAAAAATACGATCCTTGCATGAGGAAATATCTATGTTAAACCATGATATCTTTGTCTACTCTGGAAACCTCATGCCTACACTCAGTTATTTGTGTTTTGGTTTTATGCACGCTTATCCAAAAAATTAGAGGAGGAAAAGGGGGAAATCAAAATTAGAAAAACAATATTAGAGGTGTTACATATTCTTCTTTGAAGAAACAACCTCTTCTTCTCTCAATAAGTGGGGATCCCTCTTCTTCACATGAAATGAATAAGTGCTAATGCACAATCCTATATAAAATAAATAAATAAAGGGTTAAAGAAGAGAAAGGCTTCCTACATAGGGAGGTGAAGCAAGCAACTCTTCCAGGGTACTATCTAGGCTCGTTGGCAACAAAGTGATGTTTGTATTCCTAGAGTGACTCTGTCGAGGTACTGTCCAGGCTTGCTAGAAATGGAGCAATAATAGAGGTGAAAAAATATACTTTGAATATATGTAGCTTGAGAAATTTATTACCCTTCTCCTCATTCTAAGCATTGTGATATGGCCAACTCTATGTTTGCGTTCAGCCGAGAAAGGATAAAGGGGACTATGTTTATGCATGGAGTAAGTGGGAAAACCAAAGTAATATGCATGATGAATCAATACTACATGAAGAAATAGACCTTGCAGTAAAGATGTTACCAAGGTAGAGAAGCTGGAGTTCTACGAATGCGTTAATGTGTTTTTGCTGCGACAAACACCCTCCAAAATTTTGCATATACTAGAATTTTGGAGCCAAATGTGGATCTTGTGATCAGTCATTCCATAGTCACTTTTTGGTTGGTTGATATTTTGTTAAGTCATTGAGCTCCCTTCTTGGATTATAAGTGTCAAAGTCACTTTCTCACACATGCTTCGTAATAATTTCACAATGTATTCCTTCACACAAGCCTATCACATTCCATTAAGACAGTTCCTATGCAATATTCAACCCATGTCGGCATTTAGTGTGCACAGTCATTGACCATCTCTCACTTTGGGTGCGTTTGTACTTCTATCTTGGTGAGTTTTTCAAACCTTCTCTTTTGCGCACATTCGCTTTCGTGAGTGTCATTTTCATGTTTTTGATTATCTCTTTTTCTTTCTTTCACTTTAATTAGTGTTGTTTTCATGTTATCTTCACTCTGGAATGTGTCTCTTTCACCTTTGTTTGCATATCACAAGTTTCATTCGTACTTTTTCTCTCATATAGCAAATTTCATCTATTGGCAAGGGAAGTGTCACCTATTGTGTAAAGTGGAGTTTTGGCTTGTTTCAAAGGGTAATTTTGGTTTTGATGAGTACTCCAAGTCATGTAGACATTTTTTACACTCATTTCCAAAGTTTCAAGCACTGTCGTCGCAAGGAAAGTATGGTGTTCATGTGTTCCGGGTGTCCTGTGTTGTGTAGTTTTGTGATATAAGTGCGTTATCATGCTGACGTATTTTTGTTGTTCAACTGCATCTCACTAATCCCACACTTAAGCAAAACTGGGAAAAATATTCGACCGGGCCTCTTAGCCTCATCCAAACCTCCTGAACTATGAATTATGCATTATCAGTCCTCAAGAAACAACCTTGTCTCTTGGCACTGCGCAATGCA
>APFE030359216.1:0-10484 GCA_000404065.3 Pinus taeda
TGATTGGCTAAAAGAAATATTTGGTTCACCCATGTCTACAATCGGTTGGTACATGGAAGTCCCGAACCTTTTCAGATTTGCATATTAGTAATGAAAGCTAAGTTCTCTTACTCTTTCACTTGTTTATGTGTGGATTTAAAGGATGTCATATCTCTGATATTTACCTGGTTTTATGCTCGTTATAAGCATGGTTAATTGGTTGATTCATTTCATGGTTATTTCATGTAGTTAATTTTGAATGTTAAAATGATGGATGCAAGACCTAATTGATGTTATAATAGCTCAGTGGAGACGTTGGTGATCCTTCTTTCCATGGTTCATAAGTGGTTTTGGTCATTCATGCTTTGTCTTGTATCCTAAACCTGTAGGTTTCATTGATTCCAAGTGTTTGACAGAATGTCAATAGCAGTTGGGGATGGTTAGGCCTATTCCTGAGTTTTATTTCTCATTATTATTTTTTTTTTTCTTTTATCTTTGTCATCATGTCTTCGATGGATTCTAAAAGTTACACAAATTCTGGGGAGTGGCCGAAATTCTGGGTTAGAAAAGTGCCTTGATCAAGGGATGTTGGCACAGGTCCGCTGGGAAAAGTCCTTGGATGGTGGCTTGTAGGCCTATGAGAGTGTCAAGAGGTGCCTAGATGCTGGCATGCCCATAGCACGAGAGCGTCCAAAGGTTAAGAGGTCTAAAAGGTCAGTGGGACCTAGCGGCAGGATGCCTGAGTGGCTGGGACGTCCCCTGGGGGTATTGTTGCTGATGTGGAAGGAATGGTTGAGTTGTTTCCGTCGATTCCATTTCTTTAAGGTCACCAAGGAGGTTGAATCCCTTATAGTTAACTCTCTCGTCACACGTTTACCACGGTTGGACAGTTACTTGGGTAGATTTTCGAGGAGGCCGGTTACATACTGCAGCTTGCAGATAGACCCATAATAGCTCCCGAGGGATTTATTGAGGATGTAATGGTCTCCATTGACTCCTGGGAGTGTCCCACTCATTTCCTTGTCCTGCAACCCAAAACCAAGTTTAATGGTTATCATATCATCTTAGGAAGACCTTGGTTGGCCACTTTTGATGCCTCATTAGTTGCAGGGTTGGGAACATGACCATAGAGAATGGGCATCCATCAAAAAATACTTGTGATGTACCCTCCTCCTCAACCTTCTATTGAGCATGACTTGCCCTTATTGTTAGAGGATGAGGAAGACGGATAACTTTATGAGACATCCCCCTACCCAGTCTACACACTGGACACTGTTATAGGGGTAGGGAAACCTGATGAATATGAACTTATTGAACTACATTAGTATTTCTCTCTTTAAAGAAAAACATTTATAATTCTAGAAAGTGGACTTGTGACAATCCCCGTGTACAGTAAGCCTCACCATCCAAATAATCAACCACATTGGGTCCACGTGCTAGTCACGATGTGAAACAGTATTACAAGACCATGTAGCATGGTCACATGACACACACCAAGCTCTTTAACTAATCACATCAGTCGCCCAATTGAATTATTGATCCATGAATTCCATGAAAACAAGAACTAAGGGTTGAGGAAGGTACATCACATTTGACCAAGTTAGCATTGAAGTTGGAGGTTGAGGGGTGGTTTACTATGATAATTGCATGTCATATAATTATTTCGAAATAGTAATAATAATATATCCCAAGGATAATGTTTTTAACCTAGTTCGAGAAAGAAAGATAAGTGAGCTAAGGGTGGACAAAATAGTAATTTTTTTGTAGTGCATAAACAAAATTATGAGTATGCAAAGCAAGGAGGTAACATAAATGGGTATGATACCATGGAGAAGCTTAATGCCATGGGAAAAATATATAAAGTATGGGAAAGAGAAAAGAGAGACTTAGATACACCATAAGTATATAAGATAGAGTACAATGGATTTATTATTCATAAAGCCTAAGTCCCTTATGTTAAATTATATTGGGATGAAAGGGTACGAGTATCACATGTAGCATTTAGGAAGGGTGTTATATGTTCACCAATAAAATCGAGATGGATCCCTATAATATGATCGGGCTGACCAAGAAGTTATGCCTAGAACGAGTATGGTGTTGTGTCTAGACTAGTGAGCAAGGGACCATCTAGAATTCTCTTTTCACTAGCCATGAAAAATGTTACTAAATTGTGTTAGAGAAAAAATGTTTTGAAACGAGATGTATGATGAGGTAAAACCTTAGATTCATATAATGAGTATTTTTTTAATTAATTGCAAAAAGAAAGAAAAAAATAGTTGAGTAAATTGAGGTACATTACACTTTGGCCATTTTTGGCCAATGGATCTCCACTGGCGATTGATTGATTGAATTGTGCATATAAAGGTCGAAGGATTTCGGTATAATGGATTGGCTAAGCAACCCATAGATTTTTTTATTTTTATGTATTTTTGTTATAATAATGTGTTGAAATCACTAGCTTGAGGGCTTGATCTATGTAGTCCACCTAATCCTAGTTTTCTAAGCTTGTCACTGAGTTGATTACAATATTGGAAAAAAATAAATATCTTAGACACTGGAAAATGACAATCTAGATTCTAGTGAAGAAAAATAAAGCATGAAACACTTAGACTACATCATTAATTATAATAATATCTTATTAGATATTTTTATTATTAGAGTAATCTAAGTGTTTAGTTGATCGTTAACAATAATTGTTTATTTAATATTATAATTTACCATTACAAACAATAAAAGTAAATTTATCTTATAATATTATATAATTTTATAAATGCTTAAAAACTCATTGGTAAATGTGTTTATTAAATTTTGTTAATATTATATTTATTTGTGTCAAATAGACAATTTGCTTTTAATTGAAAAAATATATAATCAAATTAATTATACAAGTTTTTGGATAATAAAAGTAAGTAAGATATTGTAGTTAATTAATTTTATATTAAATGATTTTAATCTCAAATTTTATTGTTAAAAAATTTAATCATTTTAAATTTATAACAAGTTTAAGATTTGGGAAATTTATGTGATTCATAATCGTAGGTTGAGTTTTAAAATCATAACATGTGTGTGTGTGTTTTTTTTTAAGTTTAAACTAAAATAGTTTTTTATCAAATTTAAAATAATGATAATTATATCTTGATACTTAATACACTTGAATATGATGAGTATTTTATTAGCATTAATCAGAGTGGATTAATTTTAAAAGAATAAATATATAATTAACATTTTAAACATCCTCGTCTTTTTACATTTAACATCACACTTTCTATCATAACAATCTAACACGACACTTTATATAATAATATCCTTTACTTCATAGAACAATTTTGAAAAGAAACGATTCTCAACAAATTTCAAAGTTCCTTACATAAAGGAAAAAAAAAAGAAACATTTAACATCACACTTTCTATAATAACAATCTAACATGACACTTTATATAATAATATCCTTTACTTCATATAACAATTTTGAAAAAAACGATTCTCAACAAATTTCAAAATTCCTTAAATAAAGGAAAAATAGAAAAGAGAAGACCCAAAACTTTTATTGCTTTTTCACTACATCGGTGAAAGAAATATATAATTTTGAAAAGAGAGGCTTCATAACAAATTTCAAATTTCTTCCCTACAGAAAGAAAAGAAACCCAAAACTTTGATTGCTTTTTCACTACATTGGTGAAAGAAATGTACCAGAACTTACCCTTGCAGCACTCACTCAGTACGGTAGAGTATAGTAAAGTACATATGAGATTATTGAAAATGTCAAAGCAGAAGAATGAGTCTAATTAGAAGACAAATGAATCCAAGTGGCAGC
This sequence comes from Pinus taeda, assembly GCA_000404065.3. Lineage (NCBI taxonomy): Eukaryota > Viridiplantae > Streptophyta > Pinopsida > Pinales > Pinaceae > Pinus > Pinus taeda. Next base: position 3,793 of record APFE030359216.1, read on the forward strand.
GCTGGGTATTCCACTGTTGAGCACGAATAGCATGTAGTACCCAGGCGGTGCTGCAACAGGGGTGGGAGGTGCCGTTACTAGGGCACTATAAATATTCTGCCCTGCTCCTCCTACTAATTCTAATTGTGGGCTGGCAGATGCAAGCAGAAGCAATCTCTGATGCATGGAAAAAGAGTGAGTAGTGAAGGTTGGAGGATAAATGTTGAACTGAATGGAAATGTTATGGTGATTATTTGCAGCGAACTGAACCTTGAAGCTACCGCCATAAGTGACCGAAGCAGGCAGCACAGAAATGATGGTGGGCTTCAGGGAAGATTCGTCTAAGTAATAAGGACTGTATGCTTGCAGACGAAGCTCTGTGGGAAACATAACGGTGAAAGTATAATTTTTGTTGGGGTTGGAACCTCCCACAAAAATCCTACCATCAGGCAATACAATTGCAGTGGAATGATACATTCTTGGAACAGTGGAACTTGCGAGTACTGAGAAGCGCTGCCCTGGCAATGCATTAGGTCTGTATAAATAAGGAGCAAGAGCTAGATTGGTTGCTTGCCCATAACCTGCACATCCCTTCTCCGCTCCATTGATAATCAGAATTTCACCGGTGGGCAGAAGCAGCATATCTCCCAGAACTCTGGGAGCAGGCATGTTCTCCATTGCCCAATCGGCATTGGGATCTGTGATAACCATTCTTCCACAGCTCTGGAGCGCGTCAGTGAAAATCCCTGCGAGTGACAAATTGTAATTCTCAACAGGAGCACCACCGCAGATCATAATTTCTGTCCTCCGAAATGCATCAGATGCGGACAGTGGCAGCATCACAGATGAGGCGGTGGTGGGGTAATTTCTTGGGCCATCTGGGATTCTTGGAAAATGCCTGACCACAACATTTCTTTGGTAATCAAGCAAGATGGAATCACGGTTGGCGAAGATGAAGAGATTTCCATCGGATGAGAGATGAAGAAAAGGATAGAGATTGTACAGGCTCTGCAGGTTTTGGGACACATAGGTGTCTTCTAGAAACGTCAGATCGTAAGCTCCCTCACCAGGCTTCCTTGGTGGCAGGAATTCGTAGGTAAAAGCGTAGTTGCCGCCCACAACAATACTTCTACCGTCAGGAAGGATCTGGTTTGAAGCATACCATCGACTGTCCAAAAGCCCAGATCCAGGTTCACCAGCTGGATCAACCCAATCACATGTAGAAGTTTCACAAGGTACAAATTTACGAACGCTCTTGTATCCATCGTTCCATCCGCCAGTGCTAACCAAAGTACCGTCCGCAGCAAAGGCTCCCGATGAACACCAAGTATCAGTCCTCAGCGTCAACGGTCTCACCTTGTTTGTAGCAATGTTGTATTCTATGGAGTGAGCTGAGCAATCATAACCAGCTGATCTACCTATGCAAATTCCATTTGCGAGGCTTATATTAGAATCACCAAAATCTGCGTAATCGTACATCACCACTGTACCCATAATGGTGGCGGCCATATGCATCGCCGACACACCTCCATTTTCAACCACTCACTTCCCATCTCCCAGGGCCAGGGCTTACCATATCACGGCCATCGGCCTTGCAAATATTGATTACCAGAATATACACCACAAATTGAATCCAAATGCAGCACTTGGACTCCATGATATGATATCCAGAAATCGGTATTGCTGTTGGTACTCTCTGCAAAGGCGAGTTCATGAGCTGAGCTTTTATAGAGAGGTGATCTCAAATGCATAGTTGTAAGTGGTCTCCACCTTCCAGCCATAGTGGATGTATGTGCTCTTTCAACGTGGCCAACCTCAATCAAAACTCACTCTTATTTCATTTCTGGCTGGATCACAAACCACAATAAACATGACCAGACCAACTTGGAATGGAAAATATAAGCAAAATAGCATTTCCAAAACTCTATTTTCGCAATCACAATAAACTTTTCACGTTTATAATTATTATTATATATATTTTAAGGTGGCAAAAATATATTAAGGTGAGGAGTTGTTTTCTTACAATTTTTTGGACTTTTCACTGTAGAATTTGGCTGAGAAAAAATTGAGGTGGCATTTTGATTTGTGTTATTTAAACTCGTTTTTTGATTGTATATATAGATTCAGCACCCATCCTGAAAAGTGATTTCAATAAATTCCTGCAGGGTTTTAGAGAAATTACACAGGAAAATCCCACCAGAAAGGATTCCAAAAAATCTCACTAAAAACAACTCGTTAATGTTACAACAAACTTTGTGGGGGGAATTGTGATATTAGCTGTTTAAAGTGTGTTTTTTTTCTAAAAAATGGATTCAACCCCTTGAATACTCCTCAGGCACCTACCTCTAGATTATACAACTCAAACTTCTAAATTTTAACAAATATATGCCTTAATAATGGAAAATTTGACCAAAAAATATGCCTATGAAATCTCCAAAACTTAAAACAGCGAGACTACGACTATATTTCTTGTTTAAATATTCCACAAAAAACTAGGGAATTGTGTCATGTAATCTAAACAATTCCATCTAATTATTCCATGTTCTTCTTTTATCATGATAGGACAGAAATGTGATATATTTATGAGTTTAAAACTACATATTGAATAACAAAAAAATTATAATATCATAAAGAATTGCATCAACAACAAAAAAATTACCAACTATATAAAACAAGTAAAATTGAGTAATATCATTAAATTCATTAATACAAATCAAAACATTATTGCCAAAATCCCATTTTCAAAAACATTAAATGTCACCCACCTCAAGATACATGAAGTAAATTGTGAATATGTTATATGTTAAATTGTGGTTTTGTTTAATTATTGCACACAATTGTGAGTGAGGTTGTGATGTTTAGTTGTTTAAAATGTGCTTTTGACTAGACAAATGGGTTGAAAACTCCTCTATCACCTAAATTGTGCAAGTTATGCAACTCAAACTTCAAACTTTTAACAAATATCTTCCCTAATACAACTAAAATTGGCAGAAAATTATCCCTGTTGAATCTTCAAAACTTAAAATAGCTAAAATATGGATATATTTCTTATTTAAATATTCCAATATAAATTGGAAAATTTTGGTACATAAATTAAATAACTTCATCTATTTTTTTTTGTTTTTTGTTTTGAACAAGTTAAAAATGTGATCATTATTTATTATTTATATTTGAGTTTGAAAATAAATATTAAACAACAAAAAGTTATAATATCATAAAGAATAGTATCAACAACAAAAAAAAACACCAAAACAAGTAAATTGAATCTTTAAATTAAATATCATTAAATCCATTAATGCTAGTTAAAACACCATTAAAAATCTTATTAAGAGATTGTTAATTTTCTAATCTTTACAAACAACCCGGTTCACCAAATATAAGCAACTCAAAATGAAGTCTTGTATGCATACTATTCATGTCCATGAACATAAATGCTAACATCAATATTCATATAACAACTTTAAATGAGGATGGTATACAATAAGGGTTCTAATTCTTTATAATATTCCTCTTACACATGCTTATTTAAAATGTGTATAATGAGATGTAATTTTAATGGAGTAGTTTTTAAGTGAGATTTTTGGGAGTTTTGAGCATATTTTTGGGGAATCCCATAAAAGTCACGAGTACTCAAATTTAAATTAAATGAATAATTTATATATTATGTTTGTAACTAAATTTATAATGATTTTGTATTTACTAATAAATTATAAGGTTAGTGTATTGATTGTGTATTTGAATAAAATTATAAAAAATGTGGAAATTTATTAAATACTAAAAAACAATTTTTTTTACAACTGTAATGTGTTTGTGTGTGAGAGAGAGGTTTTCTTCTCCGAGGAAATATTAAAAATCGTAGTTTGGAAAATATGTGTGTGTGTGTGTGTGTGTAAGGTTTTCTTCTCCTAGGAAATATTAAAATTCTTAAATTGGAAAAAATATTTACTTTATTATTAATCAAGATTTCAGTAGAGTTCTAATTTCAATGCTTTAGAAATGTTTAGAAAAAATTATAATGTTAAACTTTTCACACGATTTGCTATCAATTAGAATTGTAAAATAAATGAGCTTAAGAATCCAACAACATGGATGGCACATAGCCTACTAGGTATACTCTTCCTTGAGAAATACTATTTTATGCATCCTACAATATCCAAGTAAATGCAATTGAATTATAATCCCTAATAAAATATGAACTAAGAAGGTCTATCCACTCTCATCCCAATAATTCATTCCCTCTCTTTAAGATAACTATGTGCTCTAGCACTTGGGATATCTTGAACGTTATAATCACTATATTTCTCTTTGAGTTTCAATGTTAATTTAGTTTCTATTAAGATAGACAAATTATTTATGTAGATGTGATTCCCAAGGAGTGAGCATGTCAGTATAGATGGGGTTGGAATCCTCAGTGGGGAGGATAATATCACCTCCTCCCTAATCTACACCCACTTGACAATTATTTTAACTATTTAAAATGAACTTGATATTATTTCATTATTTAAAAAATATTTAATAAATTTTTATTAGTTATTAATTTGCTTTAAAATTCTAAAACTTCATTTACCTTAAAAATTCAAAAAAGATCAACATATTAAATGAAATTTGTGTGTGTGTGTGTTTGTGTTTAAGAGTATATATTTTTAGAAAATTAATGTACGACACCCACATGTTATGACATAAATCTAGTGAGAGGAAAAAATCGAATTCCCAAGGTCAAAGTTTACATCTTAAGTAGCTCAAAAATGCATTCAAGTTGTTCTCTTGAGAATATTAAGATCTCTTATGGGGAATGAAATGGCCACACCAATAATTGAGTGGGAAAGTCTATGGTCATAACTCAACGCAACTGTCTTAGTTGCAGAGAAGCATGTCAAGTGGCCAAAAAATACAAAATGAAGAAATGGAATGGAAATAAAGATAGGTTATCTATCCAAATTATTATATCGTTGGATCACCCTTTGTGATCTTGACCATCTGAATAATTAACCAGATGTGGGCCATGCGCTAGCACTCTTGTGAACCAATGTTACATGACCATGTAGCATTATCATGTGATGCACACCACACTGTTTAAAAAATTGTATGAGTAACCCACTTAAATGGTTGATCAGTGAATTCTATCAAAAAAAGGACTAAGGGTTGACGATGGTACATCGCATTTAACCAATATAATATTGAAAGAAGAGGTTGAGGGGCAGTTTACAATGATAACAACATGACATATAGGTATTGCATATAGAAATTGCGCAGTTTCTGAGCCCAGTAGGCTGCAAGTCAGATTTGCGCAATTTCTGGAGGGGAGACTGGTTCCCCTCTAGTATTGCGCAATTTCTTGAGCTAGTTGCTCAGCCAGCAACTAGACCAACTCTACAGAAGCAGCCTCTGACGAGAGTGTAACAAGATATCATGCAGAGGCTGGGAAGCTGCAAGAAAACCACTAAATCTCATGCACTTGATAGTGCAAGACATGCTGTTGAGGATGGTTGGTAAGGAGGCTACAAAACGTATCTAAGGAAAAATTTTGGAGGGTGGTTGTAGCCGCTACAACAGTGTGCATATAGAGTGGCGGGGGTTACTTTTGCAACTAGACTAGCCTTTCCCTTTCATGACATTTAAATTAGCATTTACGTTTAATTAATGGCATTTTCATTCCTGTCGTTAGAATCAAGTTCATCTCCTTGCAATCACGATATGCTTTCATAAGAAATTATATTTGTAGTTAGTCGAAGGAGTGGTATTTGAATACCTTGATCTAATCTAATGATCGAGGATGACATAACTAGAAGCCACCGTGTTGTGCATATAGCACTATCACCTCTAAGTTTGCATGAACCCCAAGTTGATAATTTAGGTTAATAAGCATTGGGAGTTGCAACATCCTTGGTGCAATACCATAGCTCATCATTTTTTGGCGCTGTTGTTGGGGAGGTGTTCAAGTAGGTGTTGTTTCTACTTATGAGTTACTTGTTTTTTGCTTTGCATTAGTCTTATTGGTTTGAAAGCTCCACGGAAAAAAAAAGGAGAAAGAGAATTCAAAAAACATAGCTAGTTCTTTCATGCCTCGTAGGAGTAGGGAAAATTAAGGGAAATTCTTACCAGAAACCCCCACCCCTTCAAGAAGTCAACTTGTATTCTTCTCTGGTGATTGTGAACTTTCCTCTTTCACTATATGGGAATTAAAAAAGCCTCTAGGAGAGGAACCTGGAATTTTTGAGGAATGCATAGGGGAAGAAAAACATATCTCACCTACACAAACCATGGCTAAAAACAGATAAGATGAGATTTTCCCTATCATGGAAACTAATGGGTAAACCAGAATGAATAATATAAGCCATGTTTCCTTCTACGTTTCCATGGCCTAACCTCTGGGGATCCTCACACCTTCGTGTTTGAATTTGTTGTTTTTTGTAGGACCTATGACTATGCCTTGGATGAACATAAGCTAAATTTACTTCCGTCTGCCCGCAAAGATGTACCCTTGCATTCGTTTATGATTTACCTAAAGGAAACATCACTACCTAGGCCTGAATGCAACAAGCCTTCAATGACAAGTACAGTGATTACTACAGTTCCAAGGAAACAAAGTAGGAAATATTTAGGATGACCCTAGGAACAAATGAATCCTTAGAGGAGTATGAGGAAAGATTCCAACTCAATTATAGGAGGGCTAATTGTACCCTTCATCTCGAATCACTAAAGCTAGTTCTTCT
>APFE030359218.1:0-16363 GCA_000404065.3 Pinus taeda
CTCCCAAGTTGGGAAAACAACATGATGAACTGAATGAATTCATTTAGGGGTGAACGAAGAGTTGGGCAGAACGTACGGCGAACATTCAGGTAGGCCGATGAGCTATGCAACTGTGTTTGCCAAAGTTGGAAAATTGGCTAAGTGTAAATTTGGGGTTTCCTCCAAGATTTAGCTTATGTTGTAAAAGTTGAAGATTATATATATATTGATATACGGGCATACTCATATTGCAGGGAGTTCCCCCTTCCTTTATATTGTTGTGCATTTACATGTGTTAATGTTGTTTATGATGAATGTGTATGGGTTTCGTCTTATATAAAGGACAAAGATAATACTTGGTAATGAAAAATAAACTAAGTATGAATGTTAGGCATAGTCCATGAACATAATTATTGGTGAAAAGAAAGTGTTCGGTGGTACCACACCTCACTATAGTGTGGTTGGAAGATTACCGCCAGTGTAGGGGCGTGACAGGTGGTATCAGAGCTGGTGTATGATGAAGAGATGATTCCATAGCACTATCGTAATAGGTGGTATCAGAGCTGATTCAGGTGGAGTGCAAGTGAAGGAAGTTGATCTCACTAACAGGTGGAGTCAAGAGCTAGTTCAGTTTCGCAGGGAGAACCTGGTGAATGTTGAACAAATCTGAAGGGTGATTCAGGTTGCAGGAAAGTGGATGGCCGAGATGGTAGAAGAACCTATGGCGGGTGAAGCTTTCCGATACAAGGTATTGGAATTGATGAGCAGATGCAGTTCTGAATGGACTTTGATGAAGACCGAAAACATGATGATTTGGGAAGGTTGTTCGAAGATCAAAGAAGAACTTGAAGAACTCAAGTACCAATACGAGGATGTTGCAAATGTGACAATGATGGAGGATGAACTTGAGGTTGATCAAGTTGGACCAAGATCGTGCGGTTTGTAGACATTGGTGGATGAGGATACTCACATGGAGGAGCCTCATGATGAAGTAAGTACTATTGATACTTGTGTTTCATTTGAGCATTTAGTAGATGAATCGTATGCAGGGAAGAGCAAAGTCAATTTTCCGATGCAAGGGGGGATCTTACCATGGATGTCTACGATGAGACCTTGTATAACAAAGCAAGGATCACTGATTGTTGGAGGACTTGTTGGGGTTGTTTTTGACCTTATGATAGAAGGTACAAAGGCCCGTGATAAGGGAGGAACATGATGATCATTGCAGATGAATGGGTCATGCTTTAGCCACATGGAGAAATTGGCTAAGTGCCCAGCATGACTCATGGACAGATTAGAGGAGGGCACACACTTGAGTATGATGATACTTGGATGGACTTCTCATGGTCGAGACTAAGAGGAAGTCTTGGTGGAACCTTTAGTGGGAGAGCTATGATGGAAGGGACTCGTGATGATGATATGGTTGGGTGACCAAGTTCACTAGACTGGATTTACAGACTTGGATGGGGATGACCGATTGTTGTGATGGGTCCACTTAGCTGGACAGCATGGGAAACTTAGTCATGGGCATCAGGTTGGAGACATGGAGCATGGCGGTCTTATGCAAGGAAATTATCCAGGAGCACTTGTAGAGGTGTCATTTATGGGCATCCAATGAGGAGTGCCAAGGCAGGGATGTTGTGTAGGTGGATTTACTGATGTGACATGGATATGTTTTACTTATGAGCTGATGGAGATGTTGTGCACTTTTGTACAACAAGGCCATGGACTGTGAGTAGACTATGGAGCATTCCTAATACATGGAGAGCTAAGGCATCTTGCAGAGATGTTTGGGCTGAGACTTGTATGCTTGCTGGATGTTGGTTGGAGATGACTCATGGAGTTCATGATGACATGAGGTTGTGACTTTTTGAGGACTTCATATATGGTGGACTTAGAGGATCTGATGCATTGAGGAGTTGAGGTCAGGGACTTTGATGCAGGATGGGGTGCATACTTTCGATTACATGTATGGGTGTGGCTTAGAAGAGTGACTTGACGTGGAGGATTGATATGGGACACTTTGGAGTGATGGAGTTACAACGATGATGATGCCTTGGTGGCAACACTTGGGCATGGGTTGAGCCGAGACTTAACCACTTTTGACACATGGGAGCTGATTGATCTACGATCATGGGCAGCACATGGACAACATGTTGCAGATGAGATGAAGACTACTTCATGGACCTGGGCATGGCTTATTTGTATGGAGATGGATTCTTGATCGAGTTGAGGATGTGACGAGATGTTTTGAGAAACTACTGATGATGGCATAAGGATGTGCATTCTTATGGTTTGGATGTGACAGTTGGATTAACTACCCAACTAGTTCGAATCATGGGGACCGGTAGTGTATAGAGATGTGTTAGCATTGTGTTGGAGTATCATTGCAGAAGTTCACACAATGACGATGCATGATGAGGTCGACACGATATGTTGTAGGAGGCATGTAGCTTGAGATGAAAGGGCCAGCCTTCCATGATGGGAGCGGCATGTGGATATTGCGACGAGGTGATTGATGATCATGGATTGAGATGATTTTCCGATGTATGACATACTGATGGAGTATATGCCTTGGTATGGATATCTTGGTGACAAATAATTGCCGAGATGAGGAATTGTCGAGGATGACAATGATTTCAAGTGGGGGAGAATGTGAGGGCCACGAGCTGGAGGGCGTGCGGATGGGTGAGTTGTGGCCACGGTGGAGTCATGTGAAGTGTTTTGGAGTTATGTTATGGAGAAATGACGAGTTGAGTTTATATTAGGTAGGTGGTCCCAGGGTGCCCCACACGATGGGCGAGCCAATAGGTGGACTGGCTAAACGATGGGGCGGCCAACCATGGAGATGGCCAAGCTGATGCATTGTGGAAAGGGTGAAGCCGACAGGAGGAGAGTGTTATGGCAGGTCAGCTAGGCACATAGACATGGTGTACAAAGAGTATAAGTTGGACAAGTTTTGGAGGAATTTAACACAAGTTCGATCAACGAACTCACAAGGAGTTATGTGGTTAGACGAGGTGGAGAGTTCTACGATGAGCGGCTGAAGTGCAGGTGTGAAGGTGATAGCGGCCAACCACAAGTCATGAGCCCACACGACGGGTGAGTCGGGGGAAACGACGGTTGACACGAGCGGTGTGCACAAAGGTTGGTCGGGTGAACCGCAAAGGGTGTCCATTGAACGATGTGTGCAGTGCCTAGGCAGGCATGCACAAAGGTCAGACGGGCGACCCGCGGAGGGTATTGGGTGCACGAATTCGTTTAGCACCAGGTGATCGTGCGAATGGGGGACCCGAGTAGGGTGCGCCATGCACGACGAGTTGGTTGACATGGTGAACGTGCGGATAGGCAACTTGGGGTAGGGCGCATCGTGCATGACAAAAAGGTGGAAACGAAGTGTGGTGTTTTGGGTGGTTGAACGGGAGGTCATGAATAGGAGCTTTGTAGGCAGTACTACGTGCAGCCCACCGAACGAAGGCAGGTCAAGATCGTGAACGAGAGTTCAGGTGAGAGGCGACACGGGTGTGTGTGCACCCGCCGAATGAAGGCACGGTTGGGCTGAACAATAATGTCAGGCAGGTTAGCATGGTGAAGGCATTTGCTAAATGAATGAAGGGCAAGCTGGGTGAAGAAGTGCGATGGGTTGTGAACGAAGGCGACCGATGTGCAAACGTGTCGGGTAGGCATGCATGGTGACACGGGTGGGCGCCCAAGTTGGGAAAACAGCATGACGAGATGAACGAATGCATTCAGGGGTGAACGAAGAGTTAGGCAAAACATGCGACGACCGTTCAGGCAGGCCGATAAGCTGGGCAACCGAGTTTTCCAAAGTTGGAAAATTGGCTAAGTGTAAATTTGGGGTTTCCTGCAAGATTTAGCTTATGTTGTAAAAATTGAAGATTATATATATTGATATATGGATAGACTCATATTGCAGAGAGTTGCCCCTCCCTTTATATTGTTGTGCATTTACATGTGTTAATGCTATTTATGATGAATGTGTATGGGTTTCATCTTGTATAAAGGACAAAGATAATACTTGGTAACGAAAAATAAACTAAATATGAATGTTAGATGTAGTCCATAAACATAAGTATTGGTGAAGAGAAAGTGTTTAGTGGTGCCGCACCTCACTATAGTGCGGTTGGAAGATTACTGCTAGTGTAGGGGCATGAAACTGATGATGAACCACACTGGTTAGTTTGAAAACCATTAGCCAAAAAATTCTCTTATTTGATTTCTATCGAAAAAACTTTTCTTAAAATATTATTATTACTAAATCTTCTATTAAAATTTACAAACATTATCTAATAATATTATTAAATAAATAATTATTATATTTAGTTATTAATAATGTATTCATAATATTATTACTAATATTAACATTAATGTATATATATTATCAATATTATATTTTTAATGTTATGAATATTATTAATGTATAAAATCATAATCTTATGAATCTATTTATAAATATTTATTCTAATACTTCTTATATTACACTGGATATTTATTATATTAATATATTTTATAATAGTAAAAATATAGAATTTATTATTGCTATTAATATTCAATTAATATATATAATCTATAATTATGATATAATAATAATTAAATATTATTATTATTATTTAATCATGATTACTGGATGTTCGAGTGTTATAAACTTCATTATAAACTTTAATAATTTACTTTAACATTTTCTGACCTGCTTTTACTGCATCTCCTATTTAAACCTATAATAAATAATATGGCTCATCATTGTTTTAACTAATATTTGTCTTGCCCTAAAATTTACAATTGCACGATAATTACACAACTAAATAACTGACCTCATTTTTATCTAAGATATCCATACACATTGGAAATATTAGAATTTCAGTACATTCCTTTTTAAATGCAATCTTGAACAACGAGAACACATTGATCTCCAAAAGAAATTATTTATCATTTCAAAAGTATGACCAAGTTTGGTTTCTTTGTACAGAAGCGTAAAACTTTATCGCAATGTGTACAGAAGCGTAAAACTTTGAAACTAAAAGAACATTATTATAACAATCAGAACCTTACTGTAACAAGCAGAAAATGTTTGATTTTCCATTTATAATTTTCAAATCTAGAATGTTATAGGTATGCAACTGAGATATATAGTATAAATGGGGGAAGATATAGATTTCTCCCGTTCTATCTCATTTGGATTATATGGTCTAGAAGGAATGCATTTATTTCTATCTCATTTGCATTTATTTTTAGAATAGGAATCTGGTTGTAAGGGAGTACGTTATCAAAATAACTCCATACTCTAAGGAGTTTGGATCACTTAAAGTTGATAACTTGCACAGAAATTTGGATCACTTAAAGTTGATAACTTGCACAGAAATATGAAAGATATATGGTATAATTTTTTTTAGGGTTTTTAGATGGTGTGAGTTGTAAGAGGAAACCTCTATGAGGGACATTCATTGTCATAGATCCAGGTACCTGGTATCACTTTTGGCCCGAAGGGGGTCAAGGCATGAATAGCTAGGAGGAGATAGTGGCATTGTGGGGAATAGCAAGGCAGAATAGCAAGGCAGAGATAGTGGTATTGTGGGGAGTGTTGATAGTAACTATGATTGGGAGTGGAGAAAATATGGGTTTTTGGGAATGCAAAAGAAATTATTGACCTGGCAAAAGGCCAGAATCAACTCAATCCTCTAAGTTTAAATAACTGGATGAAGCTATGGTTCTGAGTGGAGAGAATATGGGTTTTTGGGAATGCAAAAGGAATTATTGACTGGGCAAAAGACCAGCATCAATTCAATCCTCCAATTTTAAATAATTAGATGAAGTACATCAAAACATTGATAAGTAAGTTCTAACACATCAAAATTGATCACATTTATGAGGAAACAAAAAAAACCATTAGCAAGGCAACACTTAATTTTTTTTCCTCAGTTTTAGACCAAGGAGTCAAGATAAATGCGAGTAGCATTCACTATTCAAAGTAATAAGATACAAATGCTGGGTAATTCTGAATGCATGGGACATATATTTTTGTAAAAAGTTATTTTCATTTCGTTTTTTGTTTGTTTATTTGTAGATTATGGACTGAGGAGGACTGAGCATGGCTTACAGAATTCTAGAACTTTATATTAAAAGTATGGTTATTGTATGAAGAAGTGATATCTTTTTTTGCTATGTTTTTGCTGGAGATATAAACAGAAACTCAAAAAATATGATCTACTATCTATTTTATTAATATAATACAGAAGTTTTGGTTTTGTTTTTTACTCTTTTTTTTTAAATAAAAAATGTAAACTAAAAAAACGCGGAACATTATTATGACAAGCATAAAATGTTTCGCAATGAAATTATGACAAAGATGCGAAAAGAAATCTGTGAGCCATTGAAGGCCTTGGAGTTTAGAAACTGCTCAGAAATAATATCATTACCAGATTCCTTTCATCATTTATCAAACCTCAACATATGGAGCTGAATGAGTGCAGGAAATTGACGAGGATTCCAAATTCCTTCGGAAATTTAACTAAGCTTACATATCTTGATTGAATGGTTGTAATAGATTAACACTTCGAAAAATAAACACGCTTGAATGTATAGATGTATACAATGCTATAGCCATGTAACTGAAATATATATACATTTAGTAATAAATGTATATTATTAGAACTTTGAAATTAAAATAAATCGCGTTTTGGAGAGGGTGGAATTCCCAAAGATTTTATGGCTCAGATCGGTAATATCGTGGTTGCCCAAGTTCCAGTTTTTGGCACCTTTCAGGAGTGTTTCAAATCCATAGAGAAGCTGAAGGATCGTGAACGGATTGTGGTTCATAATGCAAATATGACAAAATTGCAAAAAGACATTTGTGAGCTTTGGCCATTGAAGGCCACGGAGTAAAAAAAATTGCTCAGAAATAATGTCATTACCAGATTCCGTTGGTCATTTATCAAAAGACCCAACACATGGAGCTCCCTGTTCCAAGTTCCTTGAGAAATTTAACTAAACCTACACATATTGGTTTGAATGGTTACATTAGATTAATTATTTGCAGCGAAACGCTTGGAAAAATCAGCATAGATGAGTACATAGATCTATAGATCTATTCACTTATGTCTCTTGGCATTAGCTAAACGCTCAATCCATGGGAGAATGGGACGACGGTTTGGGCATTCAAGGATTTAGACGAAAGAATATCTGAGTCTTAATGAAAATCGTCTCTGCATAACATTAACAATGATGGTCTGTGACGACTGCGCCATGGAATGGGCAGGCCAACGTTAATTGCATTAAACCGGTGATCTCATGGCAAGGGAAAGGTAACACTTTGCAGGCCTGTCATAAACGAGTGCGTTATTGTCCTTTCCATTTCCGCTGCCACCACGTTTCCATTTTCATTCACGTAATCTCATTCTGAGTTAAATCTCATATACCTTATGTCTAATTTTGAAGAAGCACACCATCTTAACTTAAAATTTTATGCCAAATTTATTTGGTGCCAAATATTCTTTGCCAATTTCTTTCGACTTGCATTCACCTAATAATTAAGTGGAGACAATTCCCTGGGAAGAACATGAAGATGAAGAGGAAGAAATTATAACAACCCTTCCAAACCTAGATTTAGAAGTCATTCCCATCCTTGCTGGAATTCAATCCGTTTATTCAGATGCAATAATAAATGCGCGTCTCTCTGCCATACATGCTGCAATTCAGGTTGACAGAAAAGGTTCTAATTTGCCTACTTCTCGAGAAGAACTCAAATCTTCTGCACAAGATCATGTAGAGATATGCTTGTTGAATATGACGGTGCACCTCTTGGTGCAGTGGATGACATTGTAAGTATTAAGTAAAAAAACATCTATAAGAGTTGTTTCTCATTTTCGAAAAGAAAAAGGCATCTCTGTTGTCTGATATGGAAGAGGTCCCAGAAGACCACGTAAATCACATTTTAATATTTTTGAATGACTTCTTATGTCTGTGTCACATTTTTCCTAAAGTGGAGCTTTTAATTGAATTTGTCAGCGAGTGGGTGGAAGCTTTATATAATTTCTTTTACACAATTGAGGATATAAAATTAAAATCATGTCTATTGGAAACAAAATCGAAATTGATTGAGATTACAGGAAAGGTTTTGGAGGTAGTTGGATATAGAAATGTAATCCTTTCTGCTCCAATGCGAACACATCTGGTGAAACTTTGGTTACCCTTTATAAATGAGACAAAGCCATAACATGAACTACCAAATTTTTAAGAATCTGTGCTCATTTCTTTGGTTCTGGAATTTCCTTTTAGTGATGGAGTTAAAATTTTGGTTGAATGGATTAAGCAAGATACCCATATTTAAGGGAAGTTTTTGAAATGTGGTA
This sequence comes from Pinus taeda, assembly GCA_000404065.3. NCBI lineage: Eukaryota > Viridiplantae > Streptophyta > Pinopsida > Pinales > Pinaceae > Pinus > Pinus taeda. The sequence goes on from APFE030359218.1 coordinate 8,346, forward strand.
TTACAGATCCAAAGAAAAATAAGATTGTTTTTGGTTCTGATTGACTTTAATAATACCTCTCATGTTATTGATGTTGGCCATTGACATATTTGGCTTCAAACCGAGCAAGTAAGAAATCCAGATTTAAATGAATATTTTGAAGTGTAAATTTACAAGTTCAGGGCAAGAAAGAGAAGAATGTCTTTGGATCATAATGGCATAATGACATTAGTAGTACCTTCACAATGTGCAATATTGATGGCATAATGACATTAGCACATTAGCAGTACCTCCACAATATGCAATATTGGTCATTAATTTATTGTAAAATTGTATGTCCTTTACATATGTATTTCATTTTGTAATGTATATTTAAGATTATTGTTATTACTCTATTAAGTTGGCTCAGACAGATTGTATTTGATGCTATTAATAGCCTTGGGATGGTAATACAATTTAAATAAAATAACTTATTCTAGTTGAACTTAAGAAAATTAAAATAAATGGTTGGAATCCTTATAGGGTCCAAATAATATTCTATTCACTATGATTTAAAATAAATAAATAATTTAATCAATCAACACTACAAATGTAGAAGCCAAAAATTATTTCTATGGACTTTTAATAATCATGCTACTTGATCCTATACTTACTCAGAAAAAATTAGGGTTGAATGGTTCATAACCAAAGCTAAAAATAATATTTTCAGAGTAATTTATTCATCGAGATGAGAAAAATAGTATATTTTCTTATACACAACTTCTTAACCCTGTTGCTGGCATGAACTCTCACACAAATTAAGACATAAGTAAAGCTATCACATAATTCCTCTTACATTGATATATAACCATATAATCAAACATTCAAATCATCATACATTACATTTATCAGATTTAAAGGGATATAAGCATAACAAAGATAATTATAGAATATCTTCTTTAGTGGTCAATATGCATAGTTTTCACCGTGTTGCTTGCATGAACTCTCACACAAATTAAGACATACTTAAAGCTATCACGCAATTTGTCTTATATGGATATAGAACCACATAATCAAACATTCAAATCATCATACATTATATTTATGAGAGTTAAAGGGATATATGCCTAACAAAGAGAACTATAAAAGATCTTCTTTAGTGGTCAAAATGCATAATTTTCACCCTGTTGCTTGCATGAACTCTCACACAAATTAAGACATAAGTAGAGCTATCAGGAAATTTGTCTTATTTGGATATAGAACCACATAATCAAACATTCAAATCATCACACATTACATTTATCAGAGTTAAAGGGATATAAGCCTAACAAAGAGAACTATAGAAGATCTTCTTTAGTGGTCAAAATGCATAATTTTCACCCTGTTGCTTGCATGAAATGTCACACAAATTAAGACATGCTTAAAGCTATCATGCAATTTGTCTTACATGGATATAGAACCACATAATAAAACATTCAAATCATCATACATTACATTTATCAGAGTTAAAGGGATATAAGCCTAACAAAGAGAACTATAAAATATCTTCTTTAGTGGTCAAAATCCATAATTTTCAGCCTAACAAAGAGAACTATAAAATATCTTCTTTAGTGGTCAAAATCCATAATTTTCAAAGAGAACTATAAAATATCTTCTTTAGTGGTCAAAATGCTTAATTTTCAACCTGTTGCTTGCATGAACTCTCACACAAATTAAGACATAAGTAAAGCTATCACACAATTTGTCTTGTATGGATATAGAACCACATAATCAAACATTCAAATCATCATATATTACATTTATAAGATTTAGGGATATAAGCCTAACAAAGAGAACTATAGAATTCTTTAGTTGTCAAGATGCATAATTTTCACCCTGTTGCTTGCATGAACTCTCACACAAATTAAGACATACTTAAATCTATCACGTAATTTGTCTTATATGGGTATAGAACCACATAATCAAACATTCAAATCATCATACATTACATTTATCAATTAAAGGGATATAAGCCTAACAAAGAGAATGATATTCTTTAGTGGTCAAAATGCATAATTTTCACTGTGTTGCTTGCATGAACTCTCACACAAATTAAGACATAAGTAAAGCTATCACCCAATTTATCTTATATGGATATAGAACCACATAATCAAACATTCAAATCATCATACATTACATTTATCAGAGTTAAAGGGATATAAGACTAAGAAAGAGAACTATAGAAGATCTTCTTTAGTGGTCAAAATGCATAATTTTCACCATGTTGCTTGCATGAACTCTCACACAAATTAAGACATACCTAAAGATATCACGCAATTTGTCTTATATGGATATAGAACCACATTATCAAACATTCAAGTCATCATATATTACATGTATCAGAGTTAAAGGGATATAAGCCTAACAAAGAGAACTATAAAAGATCTTTAGTGGTCAAAATGCTTAATTTTCACCCTGTTGCTTGCATGAACTCTCACACAAATTAAGACATAAGTAAAGCGCATGAACTCTCACACAAATTAAGACATAAGTAAAGCTATCACGCAATTTGTCTTATATGGATATAGAACCACATAATCAAACATTCAAATCATCATACATTACATTTATCAGAGTTAAAGGGATATAATCCTAACACAGAGAACTATAGAAGATCTTCTTTAGTGGTTAAAATGCATAATTATAAAAATTACATCTATTCATACGGAGGCCTTAGGAGAAGTAGGCATTACGTGTTATTTTTTATAGTCAAATTCCAATAAGAAAATCTACATTATTTATTATTCTTTACAGTCAAATTCTAATAAGAAAATTTATGTTCTAGTTTGAGTGTTTTCTAGCCTGAATATTTCCCACTAGTGTAAGGAATTTTCATATATCTATTAAAATGTAGAAGGGTAACACGAGGTAGGAATCAATATTACATCCTCTAATTATCTAAGCACCAATAAAACCTATTTTTGAAATTTATAATGTTCTTAGCATCAATATCTATTCCTAAAAATGAAAATGGGTAGAGAAATACAAATGTTACCATGGCTTTTCAACTGTTTGTATAAATAACCATTCAAAAGGATGCATGAAGGGTAAGGATAATTGAACACTTCTTGTGTTGCTCGAAGAAGCATATGGGTCAGACTATTAGCAATATGGTATGATGAGATGAACCAAAGGGCAATGAATTTTTGAAAAAGATAAAACTTTTTCACCTTCCAAGTTGAGTATAATAATGAGGAGTAGAAAGACAAGACCTTACACAAGCTTCATTTCTTATAGACTTTCACCTACCATGTTGAGTAGAATAAGAAACATGAGCAGAAAGACAAGGCCTTACAAAACTTTGTTTTGCTAGAAACCTCCTTTGGAATTATCTAAAACACAGTGCAACATTCATGTGTAACCCATGTAGATGAGGGCTAATTTTTCATTCTAATAATTGAATAGAAAATTTAAATAAATAAAAAAATTAAATAGTATTCACAATAAACTAAATTAAATATGAAAAATATGAAATAGGCATACCGAGCTTGCATTCTACCCACATGCCCCCTATGGAGTCCCACATTAAATTATTCGCACAATTTAAAAATTAAAAACTTAACTTCCAAAGATGGTGGCTTATTTGTCTGTATGTGGAAAGATGAGACAAAGTGTTGTGAATTCCTTGAGCTTTTTAGAAAAATTTCTACATCAATGCCATCTATCTTGAGAAATTGACAACAATAAGTCTAAAATTGGCTTTTTCCACGGTAGGGACTTACAATGGTGGAACACTGTATCTGTTGAATTCCTCTAACGAGATGAAGCCATTAATGGGGGTTTCAATGGATCTGTAACGTTAAAATTGCGAAGTTATTCTAAACCAGTGGAGCAGAGGAAACTGTTCAAATTTTTCCTCTTTTAAGAGCATTCTTCGTAAGATCTGAAGGCCTTGTTGTTACATCTATTCCTTGGAAACGATCTCAGCAGTAATGTCTCCAGACAATTCTCCAGTCGAGATAGATGGTGTTACTCAATCAACTACATAATGTAGTTCTTAATAAATAGATTAAATAAACAAGGAGCCACTGACTTCGAGTAGTCTCTTCGAGTAGTCCCTCCCTAGGTCTGCAAGGACAAGACAAATGGATTGTATACTGTCCTATTTGAAATGGGATTTGAAATGGTACTGAAATAGTTTGTTCAATGTTTAATTAGTTGCATATATTTGAGGAAGATTCTATCAAAATTTAATATTTTAAAAAAAATTCCAACAAAATTTAACTTTTTAAGAAGAAAATTAGTTTTTTTCAATTTAATTAATATATTTTAATATAAAATGTATTTTTCTTTTTTTTCAATTAATTAATATATTTTAATAAAAATGGAATTTTTATATAAAAAAATAAAATCATTTGTTTTCCAATTTAGAGAGTTAATTTATTTTAATATAAAATATAATTATATTTTTAATATTTTTTAAATTAAAAGGAAAAACATTTTAATTTTTATAATAATAATAAAAATAATCGTAGGTTGTCGCAGTTCTCTCAGTCTAAGTCGATGTGTTTTAAAAGAAAAATACTTTAGCTTAACTGCAAGAGAGAAATTGTTATCCATTGAAAAATAAGCAATATGCAAGTACATTGTTCGTATGTGTTGAAAAATTGCAAGTGCAAGAGACAAATTACAATAACTATAGACAAATTACAATAACTATATATTGAAGTGATGCATGTTATCTATTGAAAATTAGGAATAAGTAACATGCAAATACATACAGTTGCATTGTCATTTTAAGAATCTCCATCTTTGATATGGAGTATGTAATGCAATCCAACCCGTTTGGCAAGTGTAACGGTGGCAACGATTGCACTTAGTTAATTTTACCCAAAGTTTCGGTCACCTATGGTGGAGCAGGGCATGAGAAAATACACATGCCACCAAAAATACCCCTGCCACCCTCCCAAAATACACATGCCACACCGCCATGAGCTCCCAAAAATACACCTGCCACCCTCCCAAAAATACACATGCCACACTGCCACTTACACTTGCTACCATATCCATCCATGGTAAACTACCCCTGCCACCCTCCCAAAATACACATGCCACACTGCCATGAGCTCCCAAAAATATAGCTGCCACCCTCCCAAAAATACACATGCCACACCGCCACTTACACTTGCTACCATATCCATCCATGGTAAACTCGCCAGATTCAGAGCTCTGCATTCTTCTCTGAGTGGCCATGGAACGAACATTTAGTCACCAAAATTCATGAGAGCAAATGCTGGAACTGGATGGGGAGGCCAAAATTCAGAAAAAACTTGCAGAAGACCTGGAGATGTGAAGGTAGATGATCGTCAAACACAAGTGAATTTCTGGCAAGTAACAAATTTTTAATGATGCCAGCAAAAATTACCTGTTCTTCACTTCAAAGTTGAACCATTTGCATAGGCCTCTGAGATATTTGTCCCTGGTGGAAGTGTTCTAACCTTCATACATATCATGATCAAAGCAAACTTAGGCAAATAGACCAAGATATAAAATTGTGAAAATAACAATATAATTAATAATAATGACAATATTTTTAGAAAGGAGGAAATCCATCTCCAGATGTGCATCAAAATAGTTTATTTCACATCCTAAATTCCAACAGATTACCTGCAAGTGTGACGTAAAGAAAGTATAAAGCGTAACAAATTGTGCATCATAAAAATTTCCAAAATTAAGTGTTGCAACCTGAGCCAAACACCGACTAGTAGGTGATAACGGGAAGATAAATGAAACCAATGAACTTGGAGAAAACATACATGTACAATAAGGGAAAGAAAAATTGAAATTTGATGGGTATCAAAGCAAACAAAAGAATGTGTAGCCATTAATGGTTAAAATAATAACAAATATGAAGTATAGACACTACCTCTGTTAAACACTGCAGAGCCAAATTTCTATACGCTGCTGCAAGGAATAGTTTTAGCAAAATATCAATCTATACCAATCATCGTATCAAAAATAAAACATATGGTAAGCAATATTACACAACAGTAGCAACATTAAGATACACAAAAGTAAGAGCAGATGTGTTTTCAACTCATTCAATGTCCATATCTTAAAAATATACAATTAGCTTCCAATATGTCTAATCGAGAGGGGCACTCACCACGTCTCCAGTAGCTTTTGACATGACGTGCATAAATGCCTTGGACTGCGGGTGCCATTCAAATTTTTACAGAGGCGTTGGTTCGGCTCTCAACAGATTCTTCGCAAAGTACTTTAGTGGCATTTCCAGAATTACAACATATTTTTCTGTAACAACGAATGAGTGTACCCATCCAGGAGCGGGACTGCCTCTGCAATTCACATGAATCCCATAAAGAATTATTGTGCAGTATGGATCTGCGACCCGAAATTTATCATTCTATAATTGCAGAAAATCAACAATACTGATCTTACCCATCCAATCAAAGTTCTTTCGTTCGATTCAGGAAGCATGCGGGTGACAGTATAACCAAGGTTGATGAGATCGGGGATCAACGTGATGAATTCCGTATCAGAGACTATTGGATGAGCTGAATGAATTAACCCCTACGAAATTACAGAGACAAGGAATAGAAGAACACAATTACAGAGACAAGGAATGGAAGAACATAATAAGGAACAAGCATAGAAGGTAGGTGGCGAGAGTCAATTTAGCTTGAAAGCTCAGCCATAGCTACGTGGCATGCATGAAACACTTGGCTTCCTCTCTAACTTTGCTAATCCAACACGTGGTTTCATCTTAATAAAAAGTGGTTCCAACTGGACTTTGGATAAAATGAACTTATAACCAAAGTTGTGAATTGGAGGTCTTATTGCACGCTTCATGTGCCCCGATGTTATTTCAGCGGGGACAAAATATTTTACCGTAAGTTTTATGTTTATTAATTAATTTGAGTGTGTAAGTATGGTCGAGATTTGTTTTGCTTCAACTGTGTGAATATATTTTATACATTTACCAGGGTTTATATTTTTAAGTTAATATTTAAATCATCCACGTTTAGATCATAATTTTTAAAAATATTTTAAGTGGCAGGTGTAATTCTTCACAATATAAATAATTAAATAAATTACTAAAGTTATAGATGTTTTAGTAAAATTTATTTTTCTCACATGGGTCTAACATAAGCAGTTAACATATCTTATGTTAACATAGGATCGAATGAGGGCTATTAACTTACTGCGACCTTTCCATTCAAATTATTAAGAGTAGTTGATAAAAATAACATAAGCCCTTCAATCTCTTTATATTTTTATATCCCCATCTTGGAATGAATCTCTCTCCTTTCATCACCAAAAAAGTATGATTCATAACCTATCCTTCATTACTTCCAAAACTTTATTTAACTTCATGAAAAGTTTATCGAATTTCATTAATGTTTTTGGTTGGAAATTTATTTTGAATTGCATTCGCCTACATAAAATGCATTCAGGAACTAAGATTTTCATATAACTTGAGAGGATTTAACTTTGATTTATTATGGACAGATTAAAGTAACAAATGTATGCGAACGACTATTTCATAAAGAATTTAAAACAACGTGGTAGGAAATTGTATTTACTGAATTTTACTTGTGAGTTTATATGTAATTATTTAGGACTAATTTTCCTCTACTGGATGAGGAAAATAATTATAAAATGATTATGGATTTCAACAAACAATTCCATCACATTTTTCAAGGTATTTGAATATGATAAAGTTATGAAATGGTCTGCAAAAACGAAAACGGTCTTGAAAATAATTTTATTTTTATTTTAATTATATAGAAAATTACAAAAATAATTATAAAGTATTTTATATATAAAATCCTAATTTCTCATTTGAGGGGAGGGGAGTATAGGAGATTTACGCTTCTAGCACCAGGCCTGCTTCTAAATTTCACTTGTAGCAAGCTATTTGCTTCTTTCAATTTATTGAAGAGAAGAGTTTGGAATAACTAGATCATTTCATTGACCCCTGAGAAATCTGTGTAGTGAATTGAACTTTCAGTCACACAATTCCTTTAACCATGCGTGGATATTAGATATGGTTGGGTATG
>APFE030359219.1:0-12801 GCA_000404065.3 Pinus taeda
AAGTCTTGCAAAGCTTGAAGGGATGAGGGACAAGCCTCTCTCTCTTTGGTAACAAGATCTCCTTACTTAGGTTAAGCCTTATGGACACAAAGAAGGCTCTTGCAACTCTAATCTCTTGATATCTTCCTTTTAGCACAAGTATAATTACCACAGAGCTAGAACTAGCTTGCTCAAGGCATGGAGACAAGCTTTTATAGATGAAAAGGAAGAGATAAGATCAATCACAAAAATAATGGATTTGGCTTCATCATTTGGAAACTTCTATAGAATGGTGGCAAACTACTTCCCATTCAAGGAGATTCGAAGCCAAACCATCTTCACTTAACTTGGATGCAATTGGTGAATGAGTTGGATAGAACTTTCGGAGGTTGATTCGTTAAAAACTTTGCCCAAAAAGGTTGGCGCGATTGCGACTCTGGGACAGAGCGCTAATGGCGCGCCCCTTTTATAGGATTTTCCCCATTGGCGCGGGCAGAACACAGTGGGCCAGCGCTAATGTAAAAAGGGTTGTTTTTAAGGGCAAAGAGCAGGAGATGTCCTCAGGGCATATGAAGCTCATGTTCAGAGGTGAATGATGCAAGTGGTTTCAAGTCTTGTCACTTCTCACAAGTCCCGGAATGAGTCCTCCAAGGTGCAGGAGAGGGGTAATAAGGACGGTGACAAACGGTGACAAATTACTATGTAACACTCTCATAGCCCTCGCTATCTCTGTTTTCCTCCAAAAACTTGGATAAACCCGCTTCCCCTCAGGTCCCTGGGCGCAAAGTTTAAACCCATAAGATCGTGATTGCGTGACTGCGTACTTTTCATAAACCCTTTTCCCTCAATCGCTATTGCAAATCGCATCCATGTATAAAGGCTATGCCCCTTGACTTCCGCCGATGCGATATTGCGATGCGATCTGATCGCAATCGCACATGCCTTCCCTTGCACCGCTCATTCTCCATTCATCAGTCTTAAAAACAGTTAATTCCTTTATCGGGTCCGGGTTTAATCGCCATCAGCAAATCACATCCATGTGTATAAGGCTACGCCCCTTGACTTCCGCCGATGCAATATTGCGATCGGGCTTAAAAGCAGTTAATTCCTTTATCGGGTCCGTGTCTAATCGCTATCGCAAATCGCATGTGTGTAAAGGCTACGCCCCTTGACTTCCACCAATGCGATATTGCGATGCGATCTAATCGCTATCGCAAATCACCCTACGTAAAGGTCCAACGTTATCAAAGAAAAAGCCAATCCGATGACTCCCGTCGCGCCCGATAAAGCAACTCATCCGATTACTCCTCCACCGTTCGATCAATCCCGACAAGATCCAACGGCCCTCGCCCATTTCACTCTCATATCTCCTGCAAACCAATCTCTGTCGTCCATACGCGCAATCCGACGGCATTCACACCTCCCGAGCCCATAAGCTGCCCGCACATTAACAAGCAACAAAGCAGTGTCTGCCATGTCCCATCTGCCACGCGTCACCCGATGATTGTGATCGCTCGCCTTTGTACGATTACCGCTCACCCACCAAAAGCGGTGCGATGCATACCACTTACTGCCCATTTTACTGCCCCCGCTCGTTATCTCCCGTGCTATTCCTCCGCCCGATGGCCGTCGGATCTATCCACCCGCGATCTGACGGCTCACATTTGTTTGACCCTGTTTCTGCCCATTTTCTCCCAATTTCTCCCATTGAACCGTATCTGCCGTCCATCTGCGTGATCCAACGGCTGATATTTGTTCCAGTCCTCATTCGTCCGCCATGCAGTCTTCACATCCATAGCCTGTCATGTGCATCCAAAGGAAGAAAGAGGCCAGTATCCAGTACCCGACACCTTTGCTCCTCAATAACCGCTTTCAAGAGACAGAATGGCCGAGAAGGAAAGGACCAGCCTCGAGCAGGTAAACACAATCAGCAGTTATGGAATTTCATCCATATTACACTCCACCTGCTCGAGAAGGACAATAGAGCGTCAGAGAATGTCAAATTAATTCATTGAAGCAAGCAGATTGCAGCACAGACCCATATTAGATAGTTAAAGTGGTTGGTGGTCCATTATGACCCCTCCACGCCTAGAGTAGCAGCGCATTTTTGTAATGAAACTCTATATATACCTAGAACACAGATGTAATCAAGGTTGATGGTTGTTGTTTTGATGTAAGGTTCAACTTCTGGAGACTGTAACTACTTTGATACTTGCAGCGTCTGGTCTTCATTTTCAGCTAATACAAGCTTCTTTTGCTGTTAAGTGCTCACTTTCCACTTCTATTCTGTTCTAGGTTGTGCCTGTTATGCAGTTTTCATGTACTCTGGATGTTTTGCATTAGAGGAGTTGTCATCCTACCTCTGTGTAGAAGTCTAGTATGTATTATTGAATGTGTTATGCAGGTTTCTGTTAACTTCGTTCCAGAGAGCTGTCATCCTATCTGTGCATTAGGAAATAGATTTGCAGACCTTTTTACTGGTTGCAACCGGCCATCACATGGTCTTGTGCATCTGCTGGTGTGGTCAGCATTCTCCATGTTCACCTAATTCCTTAAACTGTGAGTAATTGGTGGTCTAAAGCCTTGTAGGCTGGGGGTGTTCACCCATGTCTGGAGTTAAGCATAGTAGAAGTGGTTATCTGGCTTGAACAAGCATCATTCCTTCCATTCATCCATTTCCAACATTTAGTTGAGTTTGTAATGTTCCCGAGCATCTCCGAGATACAACCTAGGAGAGTTTCTTGGGGTGATAACAGTGACCAACTTGGCAAGTTGTGTTTGACTTTCTTGCATGTCAATTTAAGTGACCTCAAGATGCTTGGGGTTTGGTGTCACAACCAATTTGGATATTCCGAATTCCCCAATGATTAGGTTGGCCTTTCACCTCATTACATTAAGTAAAAGATTGATAATAAAATGGCCTTTTTTGAAGGGTTTGTGGAATCATTAGCACCAACACTAGCATACTTGGTTTGCCCTTAACTAGGCCCAATATCTCAATGGTGTAGATAAATTTGTTTTGGAGGGCCTATAGCACATGATTCCAAAGGGTTGTCTTTTTTAAAATGCAATTGCATCATACATGAGTCAAGGTTATTCTAGAGGGATTGGCAATGGAGGAATGGGGAACCCTTTTACATCTATAATATTAGAACTTGCATTGTAGTGTAAGGCACACTTTTGACCTTGTGCCTCACTTGGACAAAAGGTGTTGGTGAAGGATCCAATGGAAAATTGATTGAGGCAATGTTAATGTATCCAGAAATCACATTCTTGTGTTAAGTACAAAGTGTGAAGGTGTCTTTTGTTCCATGAAGGGTTGGTTGTCAAGAGTAATCTTTATAAAATCAAATGTAAGCGATGTTGCTTGCATTTTGTGTGGCAGATAAGAAACAACTGAACATTTTTTTTGGTGATCATGAGCCGCTAAAGTTTTTTGGGCATGGTTTCAAAATAAATATCACTTTCTTCCTCACAACCCCACTTTCATGGAAGGGTCCTCTTCTGTGTGGCACTTGGCTGATTAGGACCAGCGGAAAATCCCTATTGCAATCGGTATAGTTGCTAGCTATTGGATTTCTATGGAAACATTGATGTAAAGTCACTTTTCAGGGAGTCCCCCTCCCCTTTGGTCTCAGAGATTTAAAGAGTTTTGAGCAATAGGCTTTGCTTGTGAGAGACAACTTCAGCTTTTTCTGTTGTGATGTAGAGTTCTCTCTTGGTACATGGGGTCACATGCTTTTTTGGCCTTTTTATTGTGGGATTTTCCCAGTACCCCTGTTGTTCAATAATTTAATTTGTGCTCCCTAATGTGCTTATTTGTTCTATAAAATAATATATGCAGCATTTAAAAAAAACTTCATAAACATTTGTAGGCAGTAATGTCTCCCCCCCTTTAGAAATTTCATTGTCCATAACAAGACCAAATTCATGAGCAAATTTGCAGAGTTTTGAGAAGCCTACTCCTTTATGACAATTTTATGGATTTTTCATGCAGACAACTAGCTATTTGGCTTTATGCTCAAAGAAAGGTTTGCACCAATCTCAATGACCATCGAATTCTATTATGAGACACCATATAATTTGAGTATTTCTTAAGCTCGTTCCACATTATTCTTGCATTCCCTTGATTCATTTTGCCTTTTCTAAGATATTTCTAACGATACCTGTGTTCATTGGTCCACTTAAGATTTTCTATATCCAAGGCAACTGTAAGAAGGGGAAAAAAATTGCTATGAATTTTCTACATCCATAATAAAATTCTCACAAGTTACTATTAGTGTTGTGAATCCCTTCGATGGAAGCTTTTCTATCCAAAATTTTTGACGAGATACTGGACAGGTTCCTGTTACCGCTCAAACTAGTAGGGGTCCTAGGAGGGGGGTCCTATAGGGCAACTACTAGGTCAAGGGAAACAATGGAGCAATAGCCCACTGTCACCTCAGCTAAGGCTCCCTACTCTTTATGTACTTTCACCAATGGGAGGAGACCCGATACAATGAGGATCATGAAGGTGAATGGATCAATGATAGGGTGAAAGGTCATCCTAGAAGCCTATTCACAAGAGAGGTTCAAATGTATGGCTTACTTGTCTGGAAACCAAGATGAAAGGCTCTTTAAGAAGGACTTAGGGGAATTCCAAGGGCTAGGGTTTGAGTATATGACTTGTCAAGGGGATTCCTAGCCCCTAAAATCCTTGGGGGAACTTGGATTCCAAGTGGTCTTTGTGGATTGATCCTTAAAATGTTATGGGACCACACAGGGCCAAGGGGAATTAGGTCAAGGGGATGGAATTGATCAACCAAGGGTGTGCTTGACTTAATTAAGGGGGGGAAAGGGATTAAAGGAGAAATTTTCTTTGAATTTAATGCAATAATCCCAATGAGGTCACCAGCCACAGGAAACCTAGGGCAAGAAACAGTCCTCGAGCTAGGGCTTGCAATATCTCGAGATCCTGCTGTCTGATTTGCTTCAAATTTGGAGGGCCTCTAGAGAAAACTCCAGTGCAGTTGCGGACCAAAAATCAAAGTATTTGGATGGCTATATTGTGAGATAAGTGATGCCCCCCAGGCAACCTATGTAGGCTAGGCCTAGAAAGAAAGAGAGAATGTGAGAAAAATATGCTCTAAGGTGATCACCTATGGAGTAACAGTGCCTATTCCTTTGGGAGAAATGGAGTCAAGAAGATTCTAATGGTTAGGATGGTTTCATTCAGTCAAAGAGGCCTCTAGAACAATTTCGCATGACAATTAGGGCATGATGAAAATTGCTTCAAGGTTTATACTTCAATGTGCAATATCTGATGACTTATCAAGATAAATTTCAATGAAATATCACTAGGAACATTCACTTATTCAAACATGGCCCATTACATGATGCAATGCTAGTAAAAGACAAATTTATACCCTTTCACCAAAGAAAAGCAGCGAAATTTTGTCCCAGTATAGTGAAAATCCCAGCCTCATTTATGCGACAGAAAAGAATGACAAAATAGCATTAAAAGAGCACTTACATGTGAGAACAAGTATATCCAATCATCATCATATGCCAAAATAGAAGCTCCAAGACAAAAATGAAGATATCCAAACATCAAAATCATCCATCCATCCAATTTCGGCCTCCAAAAAGAATAGCAAAAATCTCTTAAGAGAAAATGATCAATCCAAGTGATGATGAGAGAATGAATCAACTCGTCATCTATTTATACAATGTCTAATGAATTTGTTTTAGCTTATATTGGCCTAATTTAGGCCCTAGAATAAAATAATGTGCAAAATAACAAGTACTTTTGGTGACAAGCCCACCAAACTAGCTCAATAACAAAGGAGAGTAAGCCTCCCAAGAGGGTCGAATGATCAATAACATGTGTCGTTGGGCCTTCAAAGAGGCCTAATGAAGTCCATAGGTGCCATAATGTGAAATAGGACTCCCAAAAGTAGTGGACAAGGGGTTAGCCCCTTGTTCTCCAAGTCATAAACCTGTGGTGCTTCCAAATGGATGTGGGGGCACACAAGTGCCCTCATGGGTCTCCAAACAAATCGAAGATGCCTGTAGACCATCTGCAAGGGCTAGGATGATGGTATAGGTGATGTCACATCATCATATAGATCCTAGATCATCTGCCAAGTGTATGGTGTAACTGTGGAGTCAGTTGGGCATGGTGAACCAGGTGCATCTTCCTTGTCCAATACGCAAACCACAAGCGATCTCTAAATGACTCTGGGGATCCATGGAATGCTATTTGCTATTGTGGAGGCCCATGGCTCTCTACACACACCCTACATGTGCCAATGTAGCCCTCTAGAGGATTAGGACCCAGTATAGAGAGACCACACCCAAAAGGGAGACCATTTGTAATCTTGCATAAGATCCAATGCATCCCCTTGCCCTCCAATACACCAAGTCATTAAAGAAATTAATTAAAAGAGTTTACAAACCATAGAAAACAGGTGGGCGCTTCATAATGGCATGCCCTTCCCTAGTGGGCTTTGGCATGTGCAAATGTCTCCAAGCTCAAAGGGGGGTTAACCAAGCACCCTATTAGGCGGTTTCCGCTTCTAAAGGGGATGGTATGTCCATGGTACATCCTTCAAATGGTAGTGGCATGTGATAAAGTGATGGAACAGAGTAGGGGATGAAGGGGAAAACTTGGGTCACATGCCATGGTGCAAGGGTAACTAATGAAAGGGAAGCACATACTTGGGTAAATGATGTGTAGGAGGGAGCAATCGTGGTACATGAGTTTCCTAGTGCCTTAATTTTTCCACCCTTCTTCATATGCCTTTTGCCTTTTATGATTTTTCTTTGGTTAACTGCTCGGGGCTCAAAGGAATGAGAGCATGATGTGTAAAGTATAGCAGTGGATACCCCCTTCAAGGTGGGGTAGTTCATCACCCACCAGGGGTTGGTACAATCATGGGTTCTTGAATGATAGAGGCTCATCTAGGGCCTACAGGAACCAGGTTATGGCCATGGAAGGGGGTAGAGTTCATGTATTGGCTTTCTGCCCATGTGTTAAATGTGTTTGTACCAGCCATCTTTTGCGTTTTGTGGTACAATTTCCTGTTGAATGTGGCCAATTATGCTTTTTCTTTTCTTTTCTTTTGCATCAACCCCTGGGCATCGTTCCAAGCCCAACCTAAGGTGTGGACAAAGGGGAGAGGGTGGCTGACCCTTTGTGAACCCAGTGGAGGAATGTGGACCCAAGTGGGAGGAGTGATGAATGGGATTATAATGAGTAGAAGAGGGGTGATATATGTGGATTGGGGAGTGGTACCACGCAACCAAAATCGGGGTTTCCCATATAGTACCATCCCTAAAGCCCAAAGTTCAGTAAAAGAGATCCTATGGGACTAGGGTCCAAGGTTAACATTCAAAATAGGCCTAGGGGACAAGAGCACAGACCTAGTCCACTCTTTCTGCCAAATCCCCCCATTAATCCATGCCCGAGAGTTTCCATGATAAGTAAACTAAAATACTCAATCACCAAATGACAAGGCATACTTTTAGGTTTGGGAGGCCCACCTTCAAACATACGATTATGATAGATGTGTGAGGGACCACATGGTTGGCTCAGGTGGCAAAAAAATGGCACAATGAGCTAGCTGGTGGCTGCAAGGAGTTGTTGGCTGTCGGTTGAGGCCCATTATGGAGAAAGATATCACCTACAAAATGGTAGGTAACATTGGGCTCCAACTAGGACATGAGCTCTCGGACAAGTGGGCGAACCTACTCGAATGAGAGGTCATGAGAACACTAGCAATCTCTTAGTTACCGTAGACCTATTACCTGCACATATCAAAGACTAAATGCACGAGGCAACATGTTGCTATGGTGTCTTATGATCACCTATGCTTAGTGTTAGGCCATAAAATCAATAAGAAAGTAAATATAATGCAAATTTAATCTAAATGCATCTAATCTACCATGAGAAATATCATATGATGTTAGTTCTAATGAGAAAATAAACATGTGATACATCCTACCCTAACACGCATACGACGAAGCTAATATTAAGTGTAATCATAAAGCCAGTGCAACCAACATATCATCAAACCAATATAAATATGCATGCCTAGGCCCTATATGATTCATGTAGCAAATCCCAAAGCGAATGCAATCCCAAACACATAGAGGATGCTGCGAGCGGGAGGTGGGAAAATATGGTTTCCATGTGAGGTAAGAAGAATCCCTAAGAGAAGGAACACGAGTCAATCTAGAAATGCAGAGCCTTCCTTCTAAGTACACAATGGTGGAATGAATGATTATTTTTAAGAACTTCTTATCAAAATCATCAATCATAATATTGTGCTTTGTAATTGCCCCAAGGTTGTGATGAGAGAGGAACGAAGGGTGAGGGAAAGAAGGAGTGCAACAAATAGGTTGATCAAGGTGATGGTCACAATGGAGAGGGGAGGTCATGGTGTGATCAAAACCTTGAGGGTGTGTCCAAGGAGGTAAAGTATAATCAATGAGGGGCTCTTCCTTGACACTATACTTGGAAGGGGGAAAGGGCTCACGGTCACTTGAGATCATATGACAAGGGGTGAGGGAATCACTTGATGAAGACTCAAGCTGATGAACAATAGAAAAGGGCAAGGGGGAAGGTGAAGTCTCAACAGGATCCTTTTCTTGAAAATCCAACTCTAGAGGCTCAAGTGATTTGAATATACACCCGAAATCATAAGGAAGGTAGGTATGAGCAAGGGCCTTATCAATCCTATCATTGTTGGTATCGAAGATAGGGTCTTCCCAAAAAGGAGAATCAATCATCTCCAATTGCTCTCTTTTATGCAAGGGAAAATGGTAATTCTCCTTTCCAAGGGTATCAATGGATATGTCATCATAAACAATGTCGGGGAGAAAAGGAGGACCACTCTCAACCTCATCCTCCTTATCGGTGTCATAAATGGGAGCACAATCAAATTGAGGACCAACAATTTTCCCATTTCTCCTTTTCAATATGGCAATAATTTCCAATGTCATTTTCCAAGGGGCCAATGGGATCAACTTCCTCAAGGTTCTCACAAGGAGAATCTTCGGGAGTACTACCCTTGAGAAAGGTAAGGTTAGTCTCAACTTCACTTTCCATAGACTCATTCTTTCCTACACACATGTTGTTAGAATCATCTTTTTCATTGTGCGGATCCAATGATGACTCATCTTCCTGCTCGTTACTTAAATTCTTAATGTCTTGATGAAGCTTGATGAAGGCTTCCCCTTGGATGCTTAATGCAGGGTATACTTGAAAGTGTCTAAGAAAGCCATCAACGAACTCTTCAATAGATGAGATGCTCTCAGGTTCATGATCATACAACCATGAGTTATGACCACTGAGAGATCCCATAAGCAACAACATAAGGACATCCTGGTGAACCACTTTCTCTTTTGAAGCATGTGCATTAAACTTTCTATATAGTCAATTGCAGAGAGTGGATTACCATCAAACACGGGCACCCCACGTACCATCCTTCCTGTGACATGATTAGGGTGGCCAGGGACGCTAGCGATGTCCAAAGCGAGAAAATCATCAAAGAAAGACAACCTATTTAAGGTATACATATGAATTATGTAGAAGTCGCTAGGGGAATTTAAAGATGCCTAAAAATATGCTTGCATCACCCTACAAGCTCAACCTTAAAATTCAATGAAGAACTAGGGCTTCGTTCTTCCAATGGAGTTGTCAATAACGATATGTCAATATGTTGTATGGGGAACAAAACAAACGTCTCGTGTCCCTGGCAATGGCGCCAAAAATGTTACCGCTCAAACTAGCAGGGGTCCTATAGGGCAACTACTAGGTCAAGGGAAACAATGAAGTGATAGCCCACTATCACATCAGCTAAGGCTCCCTGCTCTTTACGGAATTTCACCGATTGGAGGAGACCTGGTATAATGAGGATCACGAAGGTAAATGGATCAATGATAGGGTGAAAGGTGATCCTAGAAGCCTATTCACAAGAGAGGCTCAAATGCATGGCTTACTTGCTTGGAAAGCAAGATGAAAGGCTCTCTAAGAAGGGCTTAGGGGAATTCCAATGGCTAGGGTTTGAGTACATGACTTGTCAAGGAGATTCCTAGCCCCTAAAATCCTTGTGGAAACTTGGATTCCAAGTGGTCTTTGTGGATTGATCTTTAAAATCTTATGAGACCACACGAGGCCAAGTGGACCCAGAATTAGGTCAAGGTGATGGAATTGATCAACCAAGGGTATGCTTGACCTAATTGAGGGGGAGAAAGGGATTAAGGAGAAATTTTCTTTGAATTTAATGCAATAATCCCAATGAGGTCACTAGCCACGGGAAACCTGGGGCAAGAAACAGTCCTTGAGCTAAGGCTTGCAATATCTCAAGATCCCATCGTCAGATTTGCTTCAAATTTGAAGGGCCACTAGAGAAAACTGCAGTGCAGTTGTGGACCAAAAATCAAAGTATTTGGATGGCTAGATTGTGAGATTAGTGATTCCCTAGGTGACTTATGTAGGCTAGGCCTAAATAGAAAGGGAGAAGGTGAGAAAAATATACTTTAAGGTCTTCAACTATGGAGGACCAGTACCTATTCCTTTGGGAGAAATGGAGTCAAGAATATTCCAATAATTAGGAAGGTTTCATTCAGTCAAGGAGGCCTCTAGAACAATTTCGCATGACAATTAGGGCATGAGGAAAACTGCTTCAAGGTCTTAATACTTCAATGTGTAATATGTGATGACTTATCAAAATAAATTTCAATGAAATATCTCTAGGAACATTCACTTATTCAAACATGGCCCATAACATGATGCAACGCTAATAAAAAACAAATGTATACCCTTTCACCAAAGAAAAGTAGCAAAATTTCATCATAGTATAGCGAAAATCCCAACATCATTTATGTGACATAGAAAAGAATGAAAAAATAGCATTAAAAGATCACTTACATGTGAGAACAACTATATCCAATCATCACCATATGCCAATATAGAAGCTCCAAGACTAAAATGAAGATATCCAAACATCAAAATTCATCCATCCATCCAATTTTGTCCTCCAAAAAGAATAGTGAAAATCTCTTAAGAGAGAATGATCAATCCAAGTGATGATGAGAGAATGAATCAACTCATCATCTATTTATACAATGTCTTATGAATTCGATTTAGCTTATTCTGGCCTAAATTAAATCCTAGAATAAAATAATGTGCAAAATAACAAGTACTTTTGGTGACAAGCTCACCAAATTAGCTCAATAACAAAGGAGTAAGCCTCTCAAGAGAGTCCAATGATCAATAACATTTGTTTATGGGCCTTAGAGGAGGCCTAATGAAGTCCATAGGTGCCATAATGTGAAATAGGACTCCAAAAAGTAGTGGACAAGGGGTTGGTCCCTTGTTCTCCAAGTAATAAACTTATGGTGCTTCTAAATGGATGTGGGGGCACACAAGTGTCATCATGGGTCTGCAAACAAATCGAAGATGCCTGTAGACCATCTGCAAGGGCTAGGATGATGGTATAGGTGATGCCACATCATCATATAGATCCTAGATCATCTGCCAAGTTTATGGTGTAACTATGGAGCCCGCTGAGCATGGTGAACTAGGTACATCTTCCTTGTCCAATAGGTGAACCACGAGCTATCTCTGAATGACTCTGGGAATCCATGGAATGCTATCTGCTGCTGTGGAGGCCCATGGCTCTCTACACACACCCTACATGTGTCAATGTAGCGCTCTAGAGGATTAGAACCCCGTATAGGGAGACCAAACCCAAAATGGAGACCATTTGTAATCTTGCATAAGATCCAATGTATCCCCTTGCCCTCCAGTACACCAAGTCATTAAAGAAATTAAGTAAAGGAGTTTACAAACCATGGAAAATAGGTGGCGCTTCATAATGGCATGCCCTTCCATAGTGGGCTTTGGCATTTGCAAATGTCTCCAAGTTCAAAGGGGGTTAACCAAGCACTCTATTAGGTGGTTTCTACTTCTAAACGGGGTGCTATGTCCATGGTACATCCTTCAAATGGTGGTGGCATGTGATAAAATGATGGAACAAAGTAGGGGATGAAGGAGAAAACCTAGGTCACATGCCATGGTGCAAGGGTAGCTAATGAAAGGGAAGCCCATACTTGGGTAAATGATGTGTAGAAGGGAGAAATCGTTGTACATGAGTTAACCTGGCCTTAATTTTTCCACCCTTCTTCATATGCCTTTTGTTTTTTATGATTTTTCTTTGGTTAACTGCTCGGGGCTCAAAGAAATGAGAGCATGATGTGTAAAGTATAGCAGTGGATACCCCCTTTAAGGTGGGGTAATTCATCGCCCACCAGGGGTTGGGATAATCATGGGTTCCTGAATGATAGAAAAGGCTCATCTAGGGCCTATAGGAATCAGGGTGATGGCCATGGAAGGGGGTAGCGCTCATGTGTTGGCTTTTGCCCACGTGATAAATGTGTTTGTCCCGACCATCTTTCGCATTTTGTGGTACAATTTCCTGTTGAATGTGGCCAATTATGTTGTTTCTTTTCTATTCCTTTGTATCAACCTCCGAGCATCGTTCCAGGCTCAACCTAAAATGTGGGCAATGGGGAGGGGGTGGCTGACCCTTTGTAAACCCAGTGGAGGAATGTGGACTCAGGTGGGAGGAGTGATGAATGGGATTATAATGAGCAGAAGTAGGGTGATATGTGTGGATTGGGGAGTGGGACTACGCAACCAAAATCGGGGTTTCCCATGTAGTACCATCCCTAAAGCCCAAAGGTCAGTAGAAAAGATCCCACGGGACTAGGCTCCAAGGTTAACATCTAAAGGAAGCCTAGGGGACAAGAGCACAAACCTTGTCCACTCTTTCC
>APFE030359221.1:0-14697 GCA_000404065.3 Pinus taeda
AATATAAAATATAAATATATGGTTATTTTGATAAAGTTGCATTTATTTGAGTAACTTAAATTTAAATTTAACTTAAATTTATATTTTAAATTTTTCTTAAATTTTGTGTTAATAAATTAATTTGAATATAAAATACATGTAGATGGTTATTTTTCATAAAAGTGAGTTTATTTGGGTAATTTAAATTTAAATTTAAATTTCCTTTAAATTTAAATTTAAATTTCCTTTAAATTTTGAATTTGTTTTTTAATTTAAATTTGCTTTTTTAATTTAAATTTTATTAAATCTTGTGCTAATATATTAATTTAAATATAAAATACATATACAGTTATTTTGATAAATTTGACATTTATTTGGGTAATTTTGGTAAAAGAATAATAAATAAGATATATTAAAAAATTGTATACAAGGCATTATTTTATTAGTTTCTTAATTTTTCTGAGGTGGTTATTATTTTGGTAACAAAAGTTAGATGAAGGGGACAACTTGTTATAGACTAGGATACCATGGTCCTCATGGTACATAACTTGTATTATAGACTTATATAGTTTAGGAGAAAGGGGTATTTCAACCAACAACATAGTATTCTCCTCCAAGATGATGAGTAGGTATTTTCATGTATAACACATTTAAGAATATATCACAATTCAAATTCATAACTTAGTATTTGTAAACAAATTTAAGGGTAATTGACAACATTCATAAAAAAATATAGCAGTATCCTCATATATGACAATTCTCCATCAAAAAATCATTGACAATTTTCAATATACATATATTACTACTAAATCAACATTTATCACAGATATCATTATTCCAAGGTAAATTCACAACATTACAACCAAAAATAGTAATGTCATCATACATAATCATTCTCCATAAAAAAGCATTGACAGGTTTCAACACATATATAAAGTAACAAGATAATACTAATAATATCCTCATCATCCTTAATTAAATCAACTAAGATTCAAATGTGTGATTATCATATCAAAATATTTCATGAACACCATTATTCTAAGGTAAATTCACAACATCCATCAAAAAGTAGTAATATCATCATACATAATAAATCTCCATCAAAGTAATGTTGATAATTTTCAATATATACATAAAAGAACAAGATAAAAATGATAATATCATCATCATATTTAATCAAATCAACTAAAAGGCAATGTAAGATTACGAAATAGAAATGTTTCATAGATATCATTATGCTAAGGTAAATTCACAACATCCATAAAAAATAGGAATCTCATCATACACAATAATTCTTCATAAAAAAATTGTAAACAATTTTCAACATATTCACAAGGTAACAAGATAGTACCGATAGTATTATCATCATTATTCAAATAAAATAAAATTCAAATGTATGATTACCATATTAAGACATCCAACTAAATATAAAAAATAACACATGGCTAGCTAGCACCACGAAAATCATAGCCAAGCTCATCCTCATGATCATTTCCATGATCATCATCCTGACCATCCTGATAATATCATCCACATAATCATCACCAATGCCATCGACATCCTCATCATCATCATCTTTGATATATGATGTAATCTAAACATAGTCTATATCATCATCTTCATTGTCATTACCTATAGTGTTCTGGGAAAAAAAAACAATATTACATGTTAGTACTAATTCTATAGCAAAATGCATATTTTTATTACAATGCTAACAATAAATTGAGGTAGGACATAATAACATTTAATAGTACTAAAAATAAAATGAAAATATGGCTTAAGATATATTGGAGATCCAACTAAGATTACACTTGTAATTCACATTAAGTAGTAGAATCATTTTTTAATCCATATGAAGTAGGTACCCATTTGTTCTTCATATTATATTGCGAATGTTTCTTATGATTTCCATGCAAAATTGGTAAATTAATATTTACTGGAAGCTTTATTTCAAATTATAATTGTAATTCAGATTAGAAATAGAAGAAATTTTAACAAAAAAAGAATGTCACATGAAAAAGTAAATTGTTTTTAATGAAAAATAAGTCGCAAACAATATGAATGTCACATGAAATATTGAGTTGTTTTTAATGCATGTACTTTTCATTATAATAAGATGGATCCTAATGTTCTTTCAAGAACAAATACTCACAAATAATTACTTCATTTTATCCATTATCACACTTAATCCATTATACCTAGTGACGACAATGATTCCATTCAAATTGCTTTGAACTCTCTAAATATAATGTAAAATAGAAAACTCCACGATCATGACCACAACACCCTCCCTTGCCTCGTCCACCATCAGAGACAATGAACTTGGAGTTATGACCACGATAGCAACCCCTCCCTTGCCTTGTGTCCACCATTAGAGGCATTGAACTAGGAATTAAGAGTACTCATGTTTTCTTTGCTCTAATTAATATCTAAGGAATCAAAACTTGATCAATATATCAAGGACTCCATCAAGGAATAGATATATCATAAGAGAATCTCAATAGGCTTTGCCAAAAGAGTGTGAAATAACACTTATCTCTATTTTATGAAATAACTCGAGTGAGTGGAATGAATGGTGGGAAACACTTACCAAGGAAAGTAATATTTTTGGTCCGTCCTTATGTCTATTATTATTTTTTCTTCTTAGAATGGAGGGAAGTGTTTAAAAAAATTCAAAAAAAATATTTTAAATTAAAAACAAATATTTGCTTAAGTTTAGTTTTTTTTTAATATATACTCAGTTTAGTATTTTTTTATTTTCTAAAAAAATATATTTAGTCTCTGGTTTTTTTTATAGCAAAATTTATATTTTCTTTTTATAAAAATGGATTTTAAACATCCATTCATGCTAAATTTGTGATTTTATGATATACATTTAAATTATATATAAAAAGTAACTTAATGCCATGCGTTGTGTTGCTGAGATGGGTATTATACATCTCTTCCTTGCTAAGTTATAGATTGTGCTTGGGTTTTCTTAATGCAATAAAATTAATTCTTCATTATATCTTGAGATGTTCAACTTGCACCTAATAAAACAATAAAGTTAAAATAGGTTTGCCTTTGTCCTTTGTAGATTTCTTTCCCCGTTAATCCTTGTCTTAATAGATTAATTGTCTTATGGTGACCTTGAGTGGCCACTCCCATTAGTTGCATGATTTGTAGTTTTATGTTAGTGACATTTCTTAGGATTGATAACATGTTATTTAATTTATGAAAATGCGTTATTTTCCATATTATTTTTAAATATTAATATTAAATATGTTGGTTTTGAACATGGTTTCGCAAAAAGTTCCCAAAAGGTTTATAGATTGTAATTTATAAATGTAATGCTTCACTGCTTGATGAAATTGTTTTGGATATTTTTTTTAAAGATTCATTGATTGATGAAATTTTTATGGATGTTTTTTTTAGTATATTAACTTGTATGTGATAAAGTCAAAAGTCACCTATTTTTGAGATTTTCATTGGTTAATTTCCCTTAAGGCTATCAAGTTCACCATTCAGTCCCAGGTTAAGGAAATATAGGAGTCATGAAGTGGCATTTTCCAATAACTTAAATATTGGAACATGTTTTTGTAAGTCACATTATACTTCCTTTCTTTGTAAATTCTCCATGAAAATAGTCTCATGGAACATGAGGGACCTCAATAGCAAAGGAAAACAAATACTCCAAAAAAAAATTTGTTACGCAAAGCACCCATCAATAATGTTGATATAAGAAATAAAAATATTAAGTGAGGTTCTACCTCATATAATTAGAAGATAGGGGAGGAATTTCCAAGTAGTAGTGATTGATGATTAGATATGCTTGGGTGGAATGGCTATTATTTGGAATGTTCAGGACATCAAGGTTACCAATATGTTTACCTCTTTTCACATTATGACAATATAATTTTAGTTAATTGACATCTAGGACTACTACCATGTATCTAACGTCTATGACTCCAATATCATAAATGGAAAACCTCTATTTCTCAATTCTATTTCCGGCACAAGTAATTTATACTCCCCATTTGCGTGGATTATCGAGAGTGACTTCAATATTATCGAGTGTCTCGAGGAAAGGAAAGGATGAATCACAATGTTTACCAAGATATTTTGTAAGATATACCATCAAGGCCCATAAATTAGTATCCATTAAAGTTCTCAAGCAATGAGTCTCCAACCCACACATGTGGATCAATGACATGTAATACATGTGTGTGTGGTGACTAACTTAATACACTATACTAATAAATCCACAAACTTCAGCATTTCACTCCGTCACATGATTGACTGCAGTGTGACATAAGTAAACCAAGAGTAGACATGAAACCCTTAGGCAAGAAAAATTCCCTAGATCCTCAATTAGGTGCTTAAAGGATGAAGTGAAAAATGAAAGGGGAAAAGAAGGATTCATGATTTAACCATCACAACATGTGATCAAAGTGTGGACTAGGAGGTATTATTCATATGTTTCCAAAGAGGGTGTGAATACACGAGTTACCATTCATTGGGCCTTATTTTTCTTTCTTTTGATTTTTCTTATATATAGGACTTAGGGAGTAAGGTTTTCATAAGTTTTGAACAACTCATAGATAAAATATTTACATAAATTTTCACTTTAACCTTAGAATTTAGACTTAGATAAATCATTATAGTGTATATTTAATGATTTTGGCTTTCACTTTTTGATTTTATTTCATCATAAATTACAAAAGGGGAAATATTTTGCCACAAATCTATGAATTCTTAATCATAAAGGCATCATGCGATGAAAAAAAATTAATGATGTTATTCCCTATGAAAATGATGGGTATTCTTGAGAAATGCTTATGCTTGTGGATGTCTCCTCTCTGGTTGAGAGGGAGTGAGCATTGACACCATATTATCCATTTGTCATGTACTATGGCTGAGACTAATAGTCGTAAGCCTGCTAAAGACACCAATAGGGAGGATTGTGGACTAGATAAACAGATGGGACCAATATTCTTTGAGAATTTGTGCTTTGACTAGGACTAACCGCCATAAGTCAAGTACATTAATCCAAGATAAGAATAGTCATGAGGATCGAATTTTCCTAGTGTCAAATATTATGACAGTGGATTAGGAAATGATCATGTGAGGACATGCCTGATGAACATCCTAGTGTGGTAAGTGCCTAAAGAGGCAGTGGTGTCCAAATTTATGCCTCCCAACATTTTGTTATGATATAATGGAGATATATAACTTGTTAGTCAAGGCCTTTCTATTTTGACAATGTTGGCTATGATGATTTAAATCATTGTTGATGCTTATTAATCCAGATCCATTCTTATATGAATATTTCAACTTGATAGTACTTTTTTGTCTCATTAGGAGTATCTCCCTAGTTTAGAGGGAGTGTCATCATCTTCATTATCATCATCATCACCACCATCAATCTTATCATTGCATTATTGTCATAATCACAATTCATGCCATCATCATCATCATGATTATGGACATTGTTGTCAATTGTTCATAATTATAGGTGTCGTAAGAAATATCATCAACCCAAAAAATATTACGAGTGCTCAAAAAGGGTTGTTAGGACACATGATATATTCAAGAGAAATGACAATTTTATTTTGTAGAGATGATTGATGATCATCATCGCCACTACCATTATCATCATCCTTATAATTTTCATCATCCCCATCATCATAATTAATGTAATTTCTATCATCATCGTTGTCAACTTCTTCATGAACATCATAATCATCATTCATGCGACTATTATTGTTGATGATGACCAAGATGAAAATAATGATAATGATGATGAATTGGAAGACGAATCTAAAGATAATGATTATGATTATGACCATGACAACATTTAAAAATTGGGAAGATTGTCCAAGGTCATTAGCATCGCCATCATCATTGTCATCATCATCATTTTCATTATAAACCCCATCATCTTTATCATTATTTTTATTATCATAATAATCACAATTCATGTCATTGTCATCATCTTCATTATCATCATCGTCATAATTATCGACATTGTCATCAGTTGTTCATAATTGTTAATGTCATAAGAAATATCATCAATACAAAAATTATATGAGTGTTGGAAAATGGATGCAAAATTTAAAAAAAAAAAAATGGGGGCAATAATAGATGTAAAATTGGATGAAGAGTGGATACAACATAAGTAGATGCAAAACAAGACAGAATAATTGACACAAAAGTGGATGAAAAAGTAGATGCAATATTCGATGCAAACTTGGACACAAAATAGGGTGCAAACATGGATGAAAAAGTGGAAGAAAACATGGGTGTAATAGTAGGCATAAAACTTAGCATGAATTGTTGCGAAATAAATGTGGATACGACAATGAACAAAAAAAAGACACAAACTTGGATGCAAAAATGAGGCAAAATTTGATTAAAAAATGGATGTAAACATGGACCAAACATGGGTGAAATAGTGGACACAAAATTAGATTCAAAATTGGACGCATCAGAAGTGGATGTAAAAGTAGATGCAAAATGGGATGCAAAAAACAGAAAAATTATTTGATGCAAACTTGGACACAAAAGAGGATGTAAATGTGGATGCAAAATTGGAAGAAAATGTGGGTTTCAATGATAGGCACAAGATATGGCACAACAAAAGTGGATGTAATAAAAAACACAAAAAAATATGCAAACTTGGATGCAAGACAAGATGCAATAAGGGATGAAAAAGTGGATGCAAACATGGGTGCAACAATAGAAACAAAATTGGATGAAAAATATGGATGCAATGGAAGTAGATGCAAAAGATGATACAAAATGAAATGCAAAACCCAACACAAAAGTGGATGCAAAAATAGATGCAATATTTTGATGCAAAAGTGGATGCGAAAATGGATGCAAAATTGGAGGCGAACGTGAGTACAACAGTAAGTACAAAACATGGTACAAATAGTGTCACAACAAAAGTGGATGTAATGGTAGATGCAAAAAAAGAAGAAAATGAAGATGAAAAATAAGATGCAAAAAGGGATGCAAAAGTGGACATAAACATGGGTGCAACAATGGATGAAAAATATGATGCAAAAGTTGATGCAACAAAAGTACATGCAAAAGTAGATGCAATATGAGACACAAAACCTGATGCAAATCTTGATGCAAAGGGGATGCAAAAAATGATGTAAAAATGGATGCAAAAAGTAATTTAAAAAATGATGCAAAAGAGGATGCAAGAGATGATGAAAAAGTTGATGCAAGAGTTGGCACAAAAAGTGGATGCAATAAATGATACAAAAGTTGGTGAAACAAAATTAGGTGCCAAACTTGATGCAAAACTTGGCATAAAACTTGGCGTAAAACCTGGTGTAAAACCTGATGCAAAACCTATTGCAATACCTGGTGCTCAACTTGGTGTAAGACTTGGTGAAAAACTCGGTGCAAACTTTGCATCAATTTTTGCACCATATTTTATAAATGGACACAAATAGCACCAAAAATGGGCTCTAGATGCAAAAAAGGAAGAAAAAAAGGATGCTAATCACAGGGTTTTGTTGTAGTGCATGATCTTATCTTTGACTTTAGGGTGTTGAAGGAAAGCTAGAAGAACCAGGAATCACCTGCAATTATAGTGTCATGGTGAGTATTTTCTTCTCCTGTGGTTGACACCGACGAGATTTCCACTTTTAGTGGATGCCATAGACATGAGTTAAATCATGTGGCTTATTTAGACAAGGTTTCAGTTTGACCTGTAGTGCAGCTAAGCATTTTCAGATATACATTAAGAAAATACTTGATCTAATCTTTACTAATTCTAGAGTTCACTAAGAATGCTTGCAAATTGGATTGATTGGATGATCCACATTCTTCATTGACATTTGATTGGCACTTGAAATTTCACAAACAACAAGATCTATTGAATTCTCAAAAATGCAACGAACACAATCAACCAAAATAGGTTCTATTAATTTCACACAGAGATAAACAAGCACAGTAATTGTTAAATTCATTAATGGGATAGAGCTTGTTATATAACTGAATATTTCCAATTTCGTTGATCAGAGTCAATTTAGCTAATGAGAAAATGATCGTAATAACAATATGCAAGTCATCATGACGTATTAGCTATGATGCAAATGCCAGGTAAAAATGAAAAATACTCTATAATAAAAATGAAAATAGTAACACCCAGTGAACATATGTCCCCGTAGAACATCGTCTTTGTACACTTTCTTCCCACCTTCGAATATTGATATTTAATGTCATTTTTTTAGCGATTTTACGTTCTTTAGTGACGCAGCTCCATAAACTACACTTTAACACATGTACAGTGAAAGCTCCACACAATGGAAATATACTAATATTATTTGGAGATTTGTTTAACCCCCCCCTTGCCTATGTAAAGGACCTGCAACTGTGTTAGTTCTAGCATCATTGGGTGGAGCAGTAGCATAATAGTGTCAGTACTAGAGCACTAATCGATCTGTTTATCCCCTCCGCATCCCCCCTTGTCAAGACCCTAAGACAAGGAGGGCGCGCCACATGTGTGCGACGGGTGCCCGAGTTGGTTTTATGCAACGGGTGAGTCATCTTCGGTTATGTGAGACGAGTCGACTTATGCGAAGATCGCATGAGTTCGGTTAAAGGTGACGGGTGAGCATGCCTGACGATACGATGAGAGGGAGAGTTCAGTTAAACGCGCCTCGATGAGTTGTGTGATGGTGCAACGATTCACTTGGAGAGTTGTAAAACAGAAAATGATATTTCGGCTAAGTATGGAGCACACACATGACGAGTTTATAGAAGAGTCGAAAAACTGAGATTGGGCCGACGTATGGAGGAGGATGCTTGGGGCGGGTCGACGTGCGGAAGTGGACCCGACGGTTTGGTGGAAGATTTGTATGGTCGGCCTACCCCCCTAAACACGTGGGCGATGGATATAAGTATGGGAGGATGACTTGAGGAGAGAGGCATCCAAGAAAGGATGCATCTCCAAGAATTTGATCACTTAGCAAACAAAACAGGTGAAAGGGATAAGGTTGAGGTAGGCACAGGTGGATGAAAGGCCGAAGTGCTGAGCTGAAAACGAAGGTGAGTTGCAAGCTGGGCGAGTGTGCATGGGGACGAGTTTTGGTACATGAAAACGAGTGGATGGAAGGTTTCGGCGAAGGGTGCGGGTAGGCAGCAGGCCAACAGGGCGACCGAGCTAAGGTGGGCGCGGCCGAACGACAGGCGACCCGATCGAGCTGGGTGACCCGACCCGCGGGTGCGGCCAAACGACCTGACCTGATAGGGCGGGTCTACATGGGAAGACAATCCGATGAAAAACGTGTGGGCAACAGTGAACGAGAAATTTTAAACCGACCCAATTGGGCGGGTCTACACGGGAAAACAGTCTGACGAAAAACGTGTGGGCAAAAATGAACGAGAAAGCTGAAATGTGGGCGACCCTGCATGGTAGCAGGTGGGCGACCCTGCACGGTAGCGGGTGGGCGCTCCTGCATGGTGCAGCCAAACAAAATTACACGATAGTTGGGCCACCTTGCACGTCAGCAGGTGGGTGACCCTGAATGACAACTTTGCAGGTGGGCGCTGTTGAACGAGGGCAACCTGACTTAGTGAGGTGGGCGACCTGAAACAAGCAGGCAAAATACATAATTTTGGTAGCTTTGTTGAGGTGGAATTTGGAGTTTCCAGCAAAGGCTAACTTGTACTTATATTTGTAAAAGATTGAATTATTGCCTTATTGGGAAGACTCTATAATCTGGGAGTTTCCCCTCCCATTTAAAAGAAAGTATTTCCGTTGTGCATACATATGATTATTTTATGATGGTGTAAATGTTATTTCCATTGTGTAATGATAATGCTTAGTGAATTGAAGAAAATAACTAAGTGTTGAATGGTTAGGTGTATTCTGTACTCATAAGTATTGGTGAAAAGAAAGTGGGTAGCGGTGTCACACCTGCCTATGTGCGGTTGAAAGACCACTGCCAGGATAAGGGAGTGATAATTGGTATCAGAGCCCTGTTTCCGTAGGACTTTGAAGATTGAAGTGATACTTTTGTGACAACTAGTATCAAAAGCCTTTGAAGAAGCATATATCTCTTGGTGACAGGCGATATCAGACTTTTAGTAGGACTTTGGAAAGTTTGGCAGGGGAAAGTAAAGGGCCAAGTTGAGCAATAAGGGAAGTGTATGGTCTTTACTAGATCACAAGCGAAGCTGATGGCTGATCAAGCGGAAGAACCTCAATTTATGACAGGGGAATCTAGTAGGGATTCTGAAACAATTTTCATGGATAGAGTAGTGGACAAAATGGAGGAATTAGCTTCTGAAGTGGCTTCATTGAAAGTCGAGAATGTTGAATTTTGGGAGATGCACATGAAGTTGAAGGAAGAATTTGAAGACCTCAAAATATGATACGAGTATACAGAATGGATGTATACACAAATAGAGACAGAAGTGAAGGATATTGGAGTTGCGAGCGATTAAGGTTTGGCAAAAATCTTGAAGTTGCAGAAGGAACTTGACGATGCTCAAAACACGATAATTGTTTTGAAGAAAGCAGTTGGGCAAGGTTCTATTGGAGGAGTTGCCCATGTGAAGGTCAAAGAACTCGAACCTTATGATGGGATGAGGAGTGTGAAAGCTCTTGGAAATTTATTATGGGATATGGAGCAATACTTGGAGCGTTTGGGTATACCTGATCATGAGGCCAAAGTCAAGGTAGCTGCTCAATCTCGACGAAAGATGCTAAGATGTGGTGGCAGAGAAAGATGGACCAGATTGCCAATGGTGATGCCGAGGAAATATCTTCTTGGGATGACATGAAGAAAGCTTTGTAGACTCATTTTAGCCCACAAGATGAGACTTGGGATGCAAGGACGAAGATTAAGTATATGAAGTAAACAGGAAGCCTACAAGCATATTAATGGGAGTTCTCGAGTCTGCTCTTGGAGTTTCCTTATATGGCATAAAAGAAAAAGGTGTTAAATTTCATAATAGGATTGAAACCTTGGGTAGGCAATGAGGTGAAGAGGCAGAAGATGAAGACACTAGAAGAAGCATTTGTAGCAGTTGATCTCTTTGTAGAACATTGTGATGAAGGAAACAAAGAGAGAAAGAAGAAGACAAATAAGTCGAAATAGAAGACTATGAAAGAAGAGCCTTCGAGATCGAATGACAAGTTAAAGATGAAGAAGCCTCTGAAGTGTTGGATTTGTGAAGAACCACATACGGTGAAGAATTGTCCTTCAAGATTGAAAGTGGCAGCAGTATCACAAGTCGATGCGAAGAATAAGAAAGAAGAAACATCCATTGGAGTGATACAGATTCTGGGAGCTGTAGTAGCTACAAAAGCAGTAACAGGACCCTGAAATAGATAAGTTGGAATATGTGGAGATGAAGATTGGGCAAGGCACTATACTCATTATGGTAGATAGTGGTGCGACTCATAACTTCATGAGGGAAGAAACTGTGATGAAGATTAGGTTTAAATTTATTCCAGATCAAGCACAGTTGAAAGCAGTGAACTCTCCACCAGATTCAGTGATTGGTATAGCAGAGAAAGTGGATGTGAGCATAGGTGAATGGAATTGGAAAGTCGACTTCACAATCGTGCGAATAGACGACTATGAATATGTACTACGTATGGAATTTATGAAATAGTTTGAAGCTATGATGGTGCCACACTTGAAGAAGTTGCAAATTTATGACAGGCGAGATGATGATCTCATTGGTGTACCAACCATAGGGGCTACGACAATAGAATGTAAGTTGACAACGATGAATGTGGATGAAGTCAAGCGAGACGAGGAAGTCTATAAGAGGTTGTATTGTACGGAGGAAAAACTTATGGAGCAATCGCAGGTGGTTAAAGCATTGTCTGATAGTATCTTGGATCTATCAAGCATACGAGAGGCAGTGGAAGGAGATGGAGATGCTAGACCCGAGATTTAGACAGAGAGTCAGGAAGCATACATGCAGATATTGGAAGAGGAAGATCTAGACAAGTGAATTGAGCTATTAGCTGAGGAAGAAGGAGAGCCTTCGGCCTCCACTTCCTCCCTCTCGTCTTAGACTGAAATGGGGATGAGGCTCATTGTTAGCTTCTCATGGCAGTGAGTCTCCTATGTTTTGAGCAGACTTCTGGGGTGAGATGGAAACGATTGGCAGCATGATGCAAAGATGAGTCATGATGATGTAGGGAGCATGAATTCTTGTGGAGGCGATGTACGGTTGGATTAACTACCCAACTAGTCACCAAGATGAGGGGATCCAACACATGATTTTCTTGTAGAGTTTGGCATATCGATAGCATGAGACAGGTCAGAGGTGGATACATTTGGGTAACCATATTTATAGTCTTAGCGATGGTGGTTGTTGAGATGGTTTTGCCAAGGGCGACAACACTTTTAGAGTGGTGGAGGATGTCAGGACCCCGAGATGAGGAGGGCATGCCACATGTGTGCGACGGGTGCCTGAGTTAGTTTTATGCAAAGTGTGAGTTATCTTCAGTTATGTGCGACAAGTCGACTTATGCGACGACTGCATGAGTTCTATTAAAGGCAACAGGTGAGCGCGCCTGATGATACGACAAGAGGGAGCGTTCGGTTAAACGTGCCCTGGTGAGTTGTGCAACGAGTCACTTGGAGGGTCGGAAAACCGAAAATGATATTTCAGCTAAGTATGGAGCACACACATGACGACTTTATAACGGAGTCGAAAAACCGAGATTGGGCCGACGTATGGAGGAGGACGCCCTGGGCGGGCCGACGTGCGGAAGTGGACTTGATGGTTGGATGGACGATTTGTATGGTCGGCCTTGGGGTAGGCCGACCCACCTAAACACTTAGATGATGTATATAAGTATGGGAGGATGACTTGATGAGAGAGGCATCCAAGAAAGGATGCATCTCCAAGCATCTAAGCACTTAGCAAACAAAACAAGCGAAAGGGATAAAATTGAGGCAGGCACAGGTGGACAAAAGGGCTGAAGTGCTGAGCTGAACGAAGGTGAGTTGCAGGTTGGGCGAGTGTGCACGGGGACGAGTTTTGGTACACAACAACGAGTGGGCGGAAACAGGCAGAAGATTTTGGTGAAGGGTGCGGGCAGGTAGCAGAGCAACCCAAGCTGCAGTGGGCACGACTGAAAGACAGGCGACCCGACCCGCGGGTGCAGCCGAACGACCCGACCCGGTCAACAGTGAACGAGAACTCTAAAACGTGGGTGACCCTGCACGGTAGCAGGCGGGTGATCCTGCACGGTGCGATCGGGCAACACTACATGATAGTTTGGCCACCCTGCACGACAGCAGGTGGGCAGCCCTGAACGACGGGTTTGCAAGTGGGTTGCCCTGAACGATAGGTTTACAGGTGGGCACTACTAAACGAGGGCGACCCAACTCCGTGAGGTGGCGACTTGACACGAGCATGCAAAGTATAGAATTTTGGTAGCTTTGCTGAGGTGAAATTTGGAATTTCCAACAAAGGCTAACTTGTACTTGTATTTATAAAAGATTGAATTATTGTCTTATTGCGTAGACTCTATAATCTGGGAGTTGCCTCTCCCATTTAAAAGAAATTATTTCCGTTGTGTAATGATAATGCTTAGAAGAATTGAAGAAAATAACTAAGTGTTGAATGGTTAGGCGTATTTCGTACTCATAAGTATGGGTGAAAAAAAGTGGGTAGCGGTGCTGCACTTGCTTATGTGCGGTTGAAAGACCACCCCCAGGATGGGGGTGTGACACCCCTCGTAAAGGACTTGCAGCCGTGTCAGTTCTAGCATCATTGGGAAAAACAATAACATAACAATGTCAGTGTTAGAGCACTCATTGATGGAATGACCACTCCTAAAATTAGTTTATATATATATATATATATATATATATATATATATATATATATATATATATATATATATGAATTGTCAGACACCACAAAATTAAAATGCCCTCCCACTAAAAGAATTATGTCCCATCAAAACTTGCTTAACCAATCCGAAAATTAGAAATAAGGTTCCAGAAATCAAAAAATATTTTTAAATTTACAAAAATAAAAATATTAAGAATTATCCCAAAACTTTTATTAAAGCTATAAAAAAACACAACAAAATATTACAAAATCAATATAATTTGACTGCAAAAAAAAATTTATAGTCTATAACAAAACAAAACTAATAAATATATACACTTTATAACCAACTAACCATTATATTAAGCTCTAAAAAAATATTAGATTAACTAACTCCAACTTGAAAATTAAATTAATCCCTACCCTAAGAGAATGCACACATAAATAGACACGCTGACAATAAAATGAATTAATATAGGGCATATGAAACCAACTTAAGTTAGTTGCCTTTTAAGACAAGATGATGATTTAAGACTTATTCAAAGATTAAAATGACCAAATTTGTGAACATATATGTACCCATGGGAATATGATTTATCCACAACTTTAACTAATGATTTTTAATGGATACGGTTTAACCCTCTCCTTGGGCTATATAGAATAAAGGAGTTGTTAACATGTCAACTTGTTCATAAACTTTTGCTTAAAGTTTTAAACATTATACTTTTATATAATCTAAATCATTAAAACTTGACTTATTGGTTAAGGGCGGTGGTAATATGATTATTTTTTTTCAAAAGTATAATATGTTTCATCATATGACAAGTCAAATTATCATGATTATTTGGTTAAATAATATATAATATTAACTATATCACAGACTTATTGGTTAAGTGCGGTGGTAAT
>APFE030359221.1:27731-53944 GCA_000404065.3 Pinus taeda
AATATTGAGGATAAATCTTGGGTAATATTTGGTTCAAATTTGATATCTTGGTTCATTATATAATCAAAGATATGCTCTAAGGAAGTTAGGGTTCCTAAATACTCATAAGATCAATTTCAAACAGGCAAGTTTGGAATTTTTTCTATAACTTTTTTTTAAGAGGTTCCAAATAGTGAAACTTTAACCATATTGAGGATAAATATCAACAAACATATAGTTCAAATTTCAGGTCTTGGTTCTTTATAATTTTGAGTATATGCTATAAGGAATTTAGGGTTCTTGAATGCTGCTGAAATCAATTTCAAATAGGCCAGGTTGGTATTTTTGCTTTTTTCCATAGTTGGAATTTTTTCTATAACTTTTTTTAAGAGGTTCCAAATAGTGAAACTTTAACCATATTGAGGATAAATATCAACAAACATATAGTTCAAATTTCATATCTTGGTTCATTATAATTTTGAGTATATGATATAAGGAATTTAGGGTTCTTGAATGCTCCTGAAATCAATTTCAAATAGGCCAGGTTGGTATTTTTGCTTTTTTCCATAGGAAATGGAAAAAAAAACTATAATTTTCATTCTTTCCAAAAAAGATTCAAAATTACATTTTTTAGATGGACCGTTGGTGCATTTCAAGTAGTGTGATTGGTTTAAAAACTTGTTTCAAAGAGCTGTTAGAAGAGTAGCTGGAACATGTTCCAAATGAGCTGTGAGATATTCAAAATATATATCCATAAATGATGGATTAGAACATAACCGCAGTTCCCTTGATTGGATCTCCAAAATATGATGGGAAGAAAACCATCGTGCCCAAAACCATGTGCAAAATCCATGCACAAAACCATAGGTAGGTCCACCCACCTAATGTAGGGTCTAATTTTGTTTTCCTGGGGTGTTGCCTAAGACCCAATGCCAGGGGACTACCATCCCCTCGCAAGCTGCCTGACAGGGGGGGATTTCACCCCCCCTATTGTGCCTGACACAACGAAAGGGTTGCTGGCTGCCCCCCTCTAATCCCCCGACTTCACGCGTGGGGCTAGTCGTGGAAATAATATAACACACACCCAACAAAGGCACCCCCAACAACTCCAACTCCTCCTAAGCCACCAAAGGCCATTCCTCGTGATTTGTGTGATGTTGCTGCTTATGCCACCAATAATTATCCTAAACTCCCTCATGTTAAGGATGTGGTCACTGATACCTTCCCCTAATTATAACATTCCCAAGGTCCATGCCACCTTACCTGAATCAGCTAATAAGAACAAATCATTACGCACCAATCACTCCTGTGCTTGTGCTTTATGTGATAATTATGGTCACTATTCTCATCGTTGTCCACGTATCCAAGATTTTCGTTATACACTTCAAGTTCTTTGTGAATTAAAGGTCGCTCGTAGTGAGTCCACCTCTCCTCTACCTACAGATTCTGGTCCCACTCCTACACCATAACATGAGGTCTCTCAAATGACCATTGTGATCCCTCCCCCCGATGTCAAGAAGACAGATAGTACGCTGCCATTCTCTACCTATCATAATCCATGAGATCGATGCATTGGAACTCCCATGATGTCTCCTATTATGATTTTGTTGAACCTTCGTCGATGAACACCCCAGTCTCAACATCAGTAGATATTCTATCTACTTGTGATATGTCTCCCACCCTTGACAATGTGCATGTGAACCTTGCCTCTGATGAAGATGCCTCAGGTATCTCTTCTCCATCATGTGGTCCTTCTTCCTCCCATCCATCCATATTCCATTATGATGAAGACATCATGGAAACTATGACCACTCCTTATTATCCTTCGGATGATATGCACCATCGTGCGTACTTACTTTCGCAACAAACCCATGACCAATATACTGTGGAGTCTAAAGAATTCATCCATGGTGAGGTCATTTGGTTCAATCACCCCTTACTTCAAACTCATGAATTCGATCCACATCCACCTTGTGTCCATTACATTGAAACCCAATGTTTGGGTAAGGGGGAATCCAATTTTGAGTGTCGAGGGGAAGAAATTCTCCCCAACCCTCCTAGTGCACCTAGTAATGTTGGGTAGCGGAGGTCCCGCATAACAATTTTGGGTCTGAGAGCATAGAAGTTAGGATAAAAATATTGTAAAACTCGGAAATATGCAGAGGGCAAAATGTAGAAGGTCGAGTCAAAAGGTTGTCTGCCCAGGATTAAGTCGGCCTACCCATGGTCCATGGACCATGGGAATGTATAAATAGAGTGGGGATCTAAAGGTAGAAGGCAATTTTTTTGAAGAGAATGTATTGTAGTGCTATGGATCTCTTCAAGTTATATGCATGTCTGTAAGTCCAAGTCAAGGGTATTGGGTGATAGATAGAGGCTCTGCAGCTGTGTGCGCGGACCCCTGCAACTAAGTGTGCAGGGTAGATCTAGATGTATTGGTGATAACGTGGAAATAAAGATAAGTTGATTTTGAAACATTGTGCTAATCTGAGCTATTGCAGATCTGGTTAATTTATGATTGGTATTTCTATTGATTCTTTATGTGCATGCTTATGTTCTGGGTTAATGCAAATTTGTATCTCTGTTAAATGCACGCACTGGTTATCTTGATTAAATGTTTGCTTAAAGACCATCACAAGTAGATTTGATCTATAAAGTAAATAGTATTGAGGAATAGCCTAGCCGCAGATTTGCGTGGAAGCAGAGCAGCGCGAGGCTGTGGAACAATGCGCGAAACCTCCAGACCACATCTAGACATCCCAAGGGTGCAGAAACCTGGTTCCATCACCCTCCCCTACTACCTCAGGTGAGACCTCGGTTTGGGCTCCGCGGGCTGTTGCCGAAAGGGCCGGTAGCTACAGGATTTTTTTGGCTAAATAACTCTTCCGAACCTGGGTCAAGCCCATATAAGCCAACAAATGGTTCCATTGCCAGGACTGGGATCTGCCTAAGGGGTGTCTGATGTGGAACATGGGGACTCTATAGAGAAGGATTTGAAGGATCAAAGGGACCAGGATCAGTAGTAGTTCAGAGTACATTGACAAGGTTGACAATGACGAGCGCGATCCAGCTACTGATATTCAAAGGAGCAGGAAGCGAAGATCCAAAACAATTTTGGTTTGTGTTAACATCGATATGGAAGACACATAGAATTATGGATGATAATATCAGAAAGGCTACCTTAGCTAGCGCGCTACAGGACCGAGCGCTGATGTGGTACATAAAGTACTCAAGCAATCACCCAACTATGGGGACAACATAATTCCAGACCGAACAAAAGAAAGAGTTTAGCCAGCTGAAGTCAGAAACACAATCGATCATAGGGTTTAAGGAGATTGCGATGATGCTTGGTGAAACCCCATGGGATTTGGATCAAAGACTAAAAAGTACTATCTACGAAGAAAACATGACACTAATGGATGCGCAACACTGTGCTTGGTTTATGGCATCATTAACACCACATCTGAGGATGGCTTTGTCACAATAGAAGATCTCAACCCAGGCTGAAGCATTGGAGATAATGATGAGGTTGCAAGAAATTCCGTTACAAGACTCGGGGTTAGGAGTTCAATAAATCTACGCACAAATACAAAACTTGTGTTTGGAAATGAAGAAGTTAAAATAGGAACAGTCACCTCTCCCAAAAGTTCGAGAGGAAGTATGGTGTATAAAGTGCAGGAGCTAGGGGCACGATAAAGATCACTGCCCGGTCTTGGCGAATTATGTGGCAATGGGGGGACCAACACCATTATGACCAAAGTCATAGGCAGGGCCAAGCGTGACAACCCCACTCTGGTGCGCAATCTATCAGGTGGGAGGAAAGCATAACACAGATAACTATCATCTACTACCAAAATTCAACCAGACCCCCCAACAGCTATTTTGCAACTTTTGCAGATCGGTGGGCCATGAGGAAAGAGATTGTTGTAGCTATCAATTATTAATTGACCAGTCACCTGCCTACAGAATGCAGACTGAGGCACGAGGTTAGGATCCAGCCGCGACGATTGCATGCAGTGGATTCCACGGATGTGGACAAGGACGGGGCGGAATGGGGCCAGGAAGGGATCACGAGCAACTAATCTGTTACAACTGTGGAGGACATGACATTATGCACGGGATTGTACCAACCCAACTAGAATATCATGCACTTACTGTGAGAAATTCGATTATGAGCTGATATATTGCCCCACACTAACATCACAGATTCGTGAAAAAAGGGCAGCGCAACCTACGACGACCCAGAATGTGAAGATGATGAGGTCTTAACCTCGCGATGAAGACACCCAGTTAAACATGGTACTAAGAAGTGGTATGGCCATAGGAGAGGATAAAAGGAACTTAAGTAAGGAAGATGCAAGGGTTGGCAAGGAGACATATCTGGAAGCTAGGGAGAGCTCTGCGAAGGTCTCTACCCCAGGTAACAGGGATCAACCTAAGCAGGATAGGGATCCCTTGATGCTAGCTACCTTTTTAGAGACATGCATAAAATTGATGTGCAACAATAGGGCAGTTAGAGGCTTGCAATAATTAATAAATAGGTGCACGAGGAGCAAGAACCTAGCATGGTCCGCAAACTAGGAAAACACATAACACGGACGGGGTGAGAGATGCAATTAATGACACAAATTGGTGACTATGAGATGGATCAGATCATTTTGGATTTGGGCTCGTACGCAAATGTATTGCTTAAACAAACTTGGGAATGCATGGGTAGGCCTACACTCTAATGGTCTCCTATTCAATTGCGGATGGCGAACCAACAGAAGATCCTGCCAATGGGAAGGTTGCAGGGAATTATGGTAGATATAGAAGGCGCGAGCGCCAGAACAGACTTGGAAGTAATTGAAATCATGGATGAAAGTATGCCTTATCCTGCGTTGTTAGGAATAGACTGGGCCACCAACATGAATGGGGTTATTAATTTAAAGAGGCAGATAATGATATTTGAAACGAAGTCACTCTGTGTAGTCATTCCGCTAGATCCGACTGAAGGAACGTGCTACATTGAACCTATGCGCAACAAAGAAAGTGACAATGAATTAGACTGTATCTACAAAATTTCTGCACAAAGGCAAGAATGGGTCAAGTCAACAGAGGATAGAAGAATATCATGGGGCTATGTAGAGACCTGCACCACTGATTCAGATGAAAAATATGAGCAACGACATAACAGGATGAACAGAATAACCACACTACACTGTAATATGGTGACTAAATCTCTGTATTGCGTGAGGGCCCAGGATCACGAACTGTCGATGTATGATGGGATGACAATAATAGATGAATTCATGACCAAATTTCATATCGCGGTACCAAAGCACCAAAAGTTTGATTCGTTGAGATGGGCGTTGCGCGCGACACTTGTATGATGGTGGGGCACACATGAAGGGACTTTCAAAGATTGGCGCGGCTGCAGGCGCATGATGCAAATAAGATTTGGGAAGCCGGAACTACGAATAATGGAGAAATATGATGGATGTGATGACCCTTACATGCACCTTACCAGATGGATCAAAGCCTACAAAGAGGAACCTCAACCAGAATGGGTGCACTTATTTTATCACACCCTCGATGTCATTCCCAAAAACTAGTATACTGTAGAAGAGCTCCGACACAACACAGGCAAGTGGGATATCTTGCGCGAAGGGTTTTTGTCAACATTCCTCTTTGAATATCAATGGATGGATACTGTGGACGACACGTTACAGTTGGTGAAGGTCGCCATTTTCGAAACGTCATTGGAACCAGAAGAAACCGTGTAGCTTGACTGGTCGTGACAGTTGAGCCAGGCCCTCAAATGTTACAATGTCTAGGTAGAAGATGACGAGGACGACCCGTGAAACATCAATATTCTGGAATTAGAGGGGAGATGTGAGGTGCGCGGACCTGAAATCGAAGATCCAGATATCACGACGCCGTTGAAAACGAAACAAGTAAATATCAGAACAGAAGAAGAGCCGAAGTATGCAATGCTTGGGGACTATTGGGACGATGCCATGATGGAAAAGGTCATCGAGTTACTTTGGGAATATCAAGATTTATTCCCAACAAAAATCACGGAGCTAAAATGGATCCTTGGAGACCTGGGAATGATGAAGATAACATTGCAGCTGGACGTGAAGCCAGTTAAGTAGCGACCCTATTGATTGAATCCAAAATACAAAGCAAAGGTCCATGAAGAACTGGACAAGATGTTGGTAGTTGGAATCATAGAACCAGTTGAGGAGTCCAACTGGGTAAGTCCTATGGTTGTGCATGAGAAGAAACAAAAGGGTGAGATTCGCATCTGCGTGGATCTCAGGAAGCTCAATGATGCCTGTGTTAACGATCCATTTCCAACACCCTTTACAGATGAGGTATTGGAAAATGTGGGTGGGAAGGAAGCCTACTCTTTCACAGATGGGTTCTCAGGATACCACCAGATAAAGATCGCGCCAACGGACCGGAGTAAAACAATGTTCACCACTGAATGGGGTTGTTTTCAGTATACGGTGATGTCCTTTGGATTGAAGAATGCACCGATGATATTCTCATGCATTGTGGTAGCGACATTCAAGGATTTTATACACAAGTTCTTAGCGGTCTATCTTGATGACTGGACCGTATTTGGACTGGTTAAAAAACACATAGCGAGCTAACGATTAATGTTGGATACTTGTCGACAAAACCAGATTTTGCTAAACCTAAAGAAGTGTACTTTCCTCATCCCCTTCAGGAAACTGCTTGGTCATGTGGTTTGTAAGCAAGGCCTGATGGTGGATCCGACAAAGATCGCTATCATACTCAATCTGCAAGTGCCATGAAGTATCGAACAACTACGTGCCACACTGGGACACAGAGGCTACTATCAAAAGTTCATCAAAAGCTACGCCTAGATCATGCTCCAATGGAACAATTGCTAAAGAAGGATGCTACTTATTGCTGGAACGAGGAACGCAACAAAATTATGGAAATTCTTAAGGAAAATATGGAATCTGCCCCTATATTGGTCTTTCCAAAATGGGATATCGAATTTAATGTGCATGTTGATGTGTTGTGTATCGTGTTGGGTGCGGTACTCACTCAAGAAGGAGTGGAGGGAATAGATCACCCAATTGCGTTCGCAAGTCACCATTTGTCAAAAGCTGAGAAGAATTACTCCACTACTGAGCAAGAGGGATTGGCGATGGTATACACGCTTCAAAAATACCGCTACTATCTGCTCGACGGACACTTTAAGATGTATACTGATCACTCTGCGCTAAAATACCTAGTGAATAAGCCTGTGTTCAGGGGGAGAATTTGTAGGTGGTTGCTGTTATTCCAAGAATATGACTTCGAGGTCATCGTAAAGTCGGGACATCTAAACGCAGGTCCGGATCACTTGTCC
Source organism: Pinus taeda (assembly GCA_000404065.3). Lineage (NCBI taxonomy): Eukaryota > Viridiplantae > Streptophyta > Pinopsida > Pinales > Pinaceae > Pinus > Pinus taeda. The sequence goes on from APFE030359221.1 coordinate 35,083, forward strand.
TGAATTGAGATTGGCAAGGAGCCCACAAATTTAGAGGAAGGACTCCCGGATGCACAACTATATGCAGTGTGCATTGCAGATGGCCACTTTGAGGATATAATCCATTTCTCAACTTCAGGAACCGCGCCATAGGGATATTCTGATCAGCAGAAGAAGGAATTGGTGATACGTGTAATAGACTTTATTGTGATTGCGGGGCATCTCTCCAAAATGGGCAACGACAAAATCTTACGCAGATATGTGCCTGAATTCGAGCGTGGACAAATCTTGACTGAAGCACATGGTAGGGTGGTGGGAGGACATTTTGCCGGTTGCGCTACTGCATAGAAGATTCTTCGCGCAGGACTATGGTGGCCAACTCTACATTAGGAGTCAAAAGCATACTGTCAGGCCTGCAACGTCTATCAACAGACTAGGAAGCCATCACTGAGAGATGAAATGCCGCTCAAGCCATAGACGAAGCTACAACCATTCGAGTAAGGGGCAATCGAATTCGTAGGACCTATCACGTCGTGAGGGAAGACGGGCGCTTGCTATATCATCACAGTGAGAAAATATTTGACTCGATGGGCAGAGGCACAACTGGTTAAGGACTGCGCGACTGCAACAACTGCGAAGTTTTTGTTCGAGAATGTACTGACAAGGTTTGGATGTCCCAAAATTCTCATGAGCGATTGGGGAACACATTTTCTAAATGAAACAATCAGTGCACTCACCGAGGAGTTCCAGATATATCACCAACAAAGTATGCCATACCACCCATAAGTGAATGGGACTGTTGAAGCATTCAACAAAATCTTGGAGACTGCGTTGACCAAGGTCTGTAATGTGCAGCGAAATGACTGGGAATTTCCCATCCCTGCTGTGCTATGGGCATACCGAACCATGTGCAAGAAGTTGACAGGCCAGACACCTTTTCGATTAGTCTATGGCAAGGAGTTCGTTATGCCTTGGAATACATTGTGCCTAGTCTGCGGATAGTGACAATAACAGGTATGGAAAACTGCGGGGCTTTGGAGTAATGGCTCGCGCAACTAGAGGAACTAGAGGAGGAAAGGTTTTTGGCTGGATTCCATCGGCAAGTATAGAAATAGCGAGAAAAAGCATGGCATGATCACTATATCAAGGTGCGCACCTTCAAGGAGAATGATCTAGTATTACTATATGACAACAAGTTCGAGAAATTCCCTGGCAAACTCCGAATGCATTGGTTGAGACCCTATGTCGTCAAAGAAGTTACCAATGGGGGTGCGGTTCAGCTTACCAAACTCAATGGAGACCCCTTCCCAGGAAGAGTGAATGGAAGTCGCCTGAATCTCTACATGGGTGGGCCAACCACCTGACAAACCGTTCGAGGGACAGTCTCACCACTCCAACCAGTTGAAAGAGAGCGCGGGACGATAAAGCAGTCTGGGGGAAAGAGGCACGATTTCCAGGATACACGTAGATGTGGCTAATCAGAAAGGTCACGGTTGCACGGAAAGGAGTGCGCTGATGCATTGCTAAGAGGAGAGGTGACCGTTGCTGTCACTATTAATGACAAGATGCCTGCATTGTGGCACAAGGGAGTGGGCAACAAGAAATTAAGAGAAGGGGTACGAGCCAGATATGGAACGAGCTGCCACAGGTTTAACATGAGGATGTTAGAATAGGTGGGAGCCAATAAATTTGAAATTTGAAACACTTATAAATCATAGAGGGGCATCCACCCGGTGACCTACACTTCTGGAAAACATAAGCTGGTTACCGATATGGAACTTTTCATTATCTCTGCACGAGGAGTAAGCTCGAGGGTGGTGATATGGCTGATGGAATGGAAAGGCTCTCTTAGGAACATGGTGTTGACAGCTGCGGGCGCCACACAAAGTTCAACATCAACAGTAGGGGATGTGCTGGAAAATGGGAGACACGAAGCAGAATTGGTCTGGATGCTGCTGCCTCACCCGGGGGCAGGCCGACGAACTACAACAGAAAATAGAAAGGATGGAAAGATGAAGACCACTGGTAGAAATGTAGTTAATAAGTTGTCTTTGATGTACCTTGAGGATTGGGATTTTGCGGACAGCAACAAAGGTCTTGCAAAATTGCAACAAAATCTGCAGTAGACAATGCAAAGAGTAGATACGAAGGTAGGAAGTGGCTGTGGTGGTACAAGGAGGTCCCGTATGCAGCTCCCCCGCTTGAGATAAAATCCTATGAGGGGGTGTTCTGTGTTAACAAAGTAGAGAAGAATGAGCATTACTGGTCACGAGAATTCTTAGAAACAATAAAGCAGGAGCCGGACGAAGCGTTGTAGGAGACAATGAAGAAGCAGCAGGACGACGAGTGTCACTCAAAGGGAGGTGAACCGCAAAGCCAAAGCAGTGCGTCTCGCTGCACTGACGAGTGACTCGAGACGAGTCATGATGATTGTGTTGGGGGATTGTTGGGTAGCGGAGGTCCCGCGTAATAGTTTTGGGTTTGAGAGCCTAGAAGTTAGGATAAAAATATTGTAAAACTCCGAAATATGCGGAGCATGAAATGTAAAAGGTCGAGTCAAATGGTTGTCTGCCCAAGAAATAATATAGAATAGTAGGGATTAAGTCGGCCTACCCATGGTCCGCAGACCACGAGAATGTATAAAAAGAGCGGGGCTCTAAAGATAGAAGGCAATTTTTTTTGAAGAGAATGTATTGTAGTGTTATGGGTCCGTGAAAGTTATATGCACGTCTGTAAGTCTGAGTCGAGGGTATTGGGGGATAGATAGAGGCTCTGCAGCTGTGTGCACAGAGGCCTGGTAGAGTCCGTAGCTGTGTGTGTGGACCCCTGCAGCTGAGTGCGCAGGGTAGATCTAGATGTATCGGTGATAACGTGGAAATAAAGATAAGTTGATTTTGAAACACTGTGTTAATCTGAGCTATTATAGATTTGGTTGATTTATGATTGGTATTTCTATTGATTCTTTATGTGCATGCTTATGCTCTGGGTTAATACAAATCTGTATCTCTGTTAAATGCACGCATTGGTTATCTTGATTAAATGTTTGCTTAAAGACCATCACAAGTAGATCTGATCTATAAAGTAAATAGTATTGAGGAATAGCCCAACTGCCGATCTGTGCGGAAGCAGAGTAGCGAGAGGCTGCAGAATGGTGCGCGAAACCTCCAGACCACATCTAGACATCCCAAGGGTGCAGAAACCTAGTTCCATCACCCTCCCTTGCTACCTCGGGTGAGACCTTAATCCACGCTCCGCGGGCTGTTGCTGAAAAGCCACTCTTTGGTATGGTGACACCATGTATGTGAACCCAGAAATTTAGTACATTTAATTCATATATGTAGTGCAAAATGAGATTGTTAATACACCATTTCCTTTCTCTAACTGTATCTATCTGTTCTTCCTGTAAGAATACATCCATAACATAAACAAATGGCGAACCACATTATCAAAATGCTTTTGGAGTCCACTACTCTAAATACATCTGGTATGCCCATAACAAAACTCCATCTATCCACTACTCCATCTATCCATACAAAACTGGGGACACATATGCCCCTACATCCCCTCATCATCCTTTGGAGGATCTCATGCCATTTAAGCTGAGATGATTGAATCCCTTATTCGTGCACTTGTAAGACAATGGTGCTCCATAAACTCCTCCTGCTAGGGGGCATCATTCCCACCTTTGTATACTAGATCAATGCCCTCCATCACATATGTTTGGGGAAAGTATCCAATGCTTGGGGGTATGACGGTTCCCCCCTTAACCACATTCTCAGTTAATCAACATAAGTCTCAACCTAAACCCTAATTATCTAGGTATGGTCGATTATCCTCCCATATTTTGGATAATTTGTCCTACCGTCCTCCCCGACAAGCCATATACACATCACATATTGTAGATGCTTTATACCATATATTCAACCATTATAGTATATGTGACACCATACTTACCACCTAGCCCCCATGTTTGACTTTGTGGGCAAAGATGATCTTATAGCTTCTCCAGTATTTCATTCTTGTATTCCTCTTTTACCTTGATTTTTCACTAGGAACCATCCTTCTAAGAAGCATTAAGGACACTTTTAGACAAGTAAGGCCACCTACTTGGAAGTCACATATTTGAATTATGATGGTCAGTTTGTCTACTACGATCTCCAGAAGATTTAAGGTCTTCTCTTCCTCTCCTAATTCTCCACAAGTCACTATGCAAATGAATTGGATTTGGGGGAAAAGGCCCTTTTACAAGGAAAACCCTAGTTTTTCCATCACCCATTGTGACCAAACCATAACTCAGTTTGACGAATTGTTAGCACCATTAGAAATCTCTCATCGAGTTCCATAATGGGTCTTTTTTTTTTGGTAATTTGACACTTCACTGGGAAGCCAATTTTTCCATGGGGTCTCACTTTGCCGCATATTCATACTGAATTTCTTCATTTGCGCCACCCGTACTTTGGTACCACTTTACCTTTGCACTGGTTGACACATGTGTCAATTTTCATCATCGTAACCATCATTTACTCATGTTTTCATGGTCCCCTTCAGGCCTCCCACACATGGCAGCATCATTGAGTCACCCTTGGTCAAAGCATCAGAGATGAGTCACCCTTGTATTTATGGAGTCCGTTTCGAGTCCCCTTGTGTCCCTTTACAAAGTTTCATACGTCGTCATGTCGCATCCCTATCATTGTACTCATATTTTTCCTCCAACTCGACTACTCCATCTTTACTGAACCCTCATTTGAGTCATTGACCACCCCCTTTGGAATTGAGTCAGTTGCTACTAGGTCAACCATTCTTATTATGCTCTGACAAGGGAAGTTGTTAGTCCACCACCCATCTTGTTTCATTCCATAATCATCCCTAGTGTCAGTCCATCAGTCATTCTGCTATGATCCCTCTTGCCTTTGTTTATGATTCATTATTGCCTTAACTCGTGCAGGTCCTCTTCAGTCGACCTTAGCACATTTATTCTAGAAGAGTGGTCTAGAGGGCAGTGTACCTTGGTTCCAACTTCCATCTTTGTTTAGTGCCTCAGATCAAGCAAAGGGACTTAGCATTTCCCTTTGACTTGGTTGTTTCTCACGTGATCCACACCAACTCCTTATCACACAATTGAGATTTGTACCCTTGACGATACAGGCCAAATGATTGTCCTAGTGATTCTCGGGTGTGTGTGAGATGTTCCAGACCTCATGAGCGGGTGACCCTTTAGGTATCCCCCTACCCTCACGGATGACCACAGATGTTGATCCAGCCTCAGATGCAGTTCAACAAATGTGAGGGGTTCGGTTTCCACCACTTGCAGCACCCACAACACACATGTCTCATTTAGATGATCCATTTAGATCTTTAGAGCCCTATCCTGTTTAACAAGAATTATTTGGTTGCGATCTCCCGTCATCATGTTAGCTTGAGGGGCATCATGTCTCATGTACTAAGATGTTATTGTATTTAGTTCTGGCCTATGTTTATACAGTCACATTATGTATATGTGATCCATTGTATTATTTTCTATCCATTGATGCCAGTGTAACATGTATCATGTATCATGTACTTTGTAGCTCAATCCCATATTGATGGGTTCATCATTATTCTTTGTATGCAATTATCTTGGCGGGTATGAGTATGCCTCTCTCGCCTCATTTGAGATCATGTACTACCACATAAAAAGATACTTCTATCGGTTTAGTAGGTCTCGCCCCCTCCATTATTTGTTCGTCCTTGACTTGCTTCGGGTCTTTGTCTCTCTATTTGACTTCCCTTTTGGTGTCTCATGGAAGTGTAATCTACAACGTATTTCAGTCATGCAATTTGCTCCTATCACTCATACAGGTGGGGGCAATCTATTATCACCAAAAAATGGTCGCCTAGCCATTTCTAACTGGGTGGATCAAAATACACCATGTAGATTTAATTTTACCATAGTAAAATCACTTTCACTATAGAAAATAATTTAGTAAACCACTTTTATTAAATTATTTTCTGATTTAAATAAAAAACCCATGAGAAAAATGAGATAAATCATTATTTATTTAATTTTCTCTAGGAATAATTATTAAATCATTATTTAAATAATTATCCCTTGTCATATTTTACTAAATCCCTTAGGAATATTTAAATAAATCACTATTTATTTAATTTTCCTTATTTATGTTCTTAGAATAATTGTTAAATCACTATTTAATAATTATTTTGATTTCACACCATTCTCAATTCTCATGAAATAATTAATAAATCATTTTATTTGTTAATTATTTCTAAATAAAGATATTATTTAACCATTTTAAAAGTTTGTTCACTCTCTAATAAATATAATAAAGTATTCCAAGCGGTTAGATCTTGATTTGGTTAATATTATTTTATGATTCTTCACTTTCGAGATTAACTCAATACTTTGTTATAAATAAGAGGGTTTTTTCATTCATTCTTCACCATGATCATAATCATCACCACCATTATCGTCTTTTTTCTTTTAAGCTCCCATTTGAGTTCTCCACATTTTGTCTAGGTTTTTCATTTATTGAGAGAGAAGATCATTTTCTGAAGCATCAAGGACATCAAAGAATCCATCCCACGGATGAGGACTCACAAACCTTTTTGTAGATCTCCTTCACCAGGTGTTTTTAATAAATAGTTTTTTCAATTAAAGTCTTTACATTTGGGTTATTGCATTGGGTATTTTTTACAACTGCTTTCTATTTTGGATCTTCTATACTTTTGCTGCAGGTTTTCTATTTTTATTGCAAATCTGAATTGCAAGCAACCATCAACTTGTTGTTAGGGTCACTTGTCACCTAGTGACTTAAGTGAAGTGTTTTTGGTACACCTTCCAAGAATTTTCACACTAACAAAAGGAACATTCACGAGTAAAATATTTTTTTTTCGTTATGCAATTTGAAATTGAAGTTAAGCCTAGAGACATGCATTGGTAGAAATTATTCATCTCTTATATTGAAGTTTTTATGTATTAGAAATGGAATTATCATGTTCACACAATAAAAGAGATATAAAATGTAAGAGGGAACATGAGTGAAAATATGGAAGGTATTTGGGTGTCCCGTCAATAATATACATTTAATTTAATTAAAAAATATGATTATTCATGGAAGAGACATGTGGGTGGATGAGTAATACGCAGACTAATGAATCAATAATTAGGACTTTGAGATGATAAGGCATGTGGCTTACACAAGCCCCATGAGAAGAGAGGGAGGGTGGACATGGAGGGAACCTTATTCTCCTTAAGGTTGGATGATTATTCTAATGTTGAATAACAAACATACAATTTTTTTCTCTTTCAAATTCAAGGATGCCCATTGCATAACACATGTCAACTTGTTATACACACGACTTCAGATGATTTGGGATTTTGAACTAATGCTTTTTTTATTTGTCTGTGAGCATGTTTTTCTTTTGTCTAATTCCTCCACACGTCTCTTTTATTTTCTAAATTTGCTTATTTCTATTCGGAAAAAATATTCCTATTATCTAAACACTATAGAATTCATAAAATCAATAATCATAAATCACCTAATGAATAAATTGAAATTATAAATAAAAATAAAAATAAATCAAGTTTTTAACAATGATGTAAAATAGATTATTATATAATAAAGCAATCAAATTTTCCTTATGATTTTACTCTACTTGATTTGACTCCATAGAATTCAAATTCCTACTTGTGAAAATATGAAAATATCAATAAATGACACTTGTTGAATGATAGCTAAACAATCTTATCTCACATTCGTTGGGTCAACATTTTACAAAGGTTTATATCAATACAATTTCCAAAGTTTAATTATGTGCATAATTGCAAATAATATATCTAAATGCAAAATAGTCCAAGAATCTAGAAAAGGTAAATTCTGAAATTAACAAGAAATATATATGGGTCTAGATAACTGGTAGGTTATGACATGTTACTACCACCTGGATACCATGTAGGATAATATTCACAACGAGCACTTAGATATGACATGTAGGACAACTAGCAAATGATGCAGAGGTGAATTATGTCAATCACGATATCGACATTAAGAAAAATATGAATCTATCTATATGGGATCTAGTAAATCTAGATAGATTTCACAAAAGTATTCCCTAGATTTGCAGTAGTGGAATTTGTATATTCCGAAATTAAGAAATTTGGATAGATTTTATCTATCACAAAAGTATTCTCTAGATCTAGATTTACAAAATTTGTATTTAAAAATAATTCGATTGGATATAGATGACATGTTATTCTGCCAATATCAAAACTTTAAAACCTTGTTTAACCCTTGTATGCCAATTGTATTATTTGGAAGAAGGATTCATAATTCAAAAGGTTGAATGAAACACAAAATTGGTTCTAAATATAAGGAATGCAATAAATCTCAATAAATCTCAATAATTGAATAGGAATTTACAAGTTTTAATAATGGTAGATTACACTTCTTTCGGATCCGGAGATCTTTGCTTATCGGATGAGCTGGGCGTTGTTTGGAAATCTATCATAGATTATTTTGGTTATCATGGGCTTCGACGTTTTGGGATGACGGACCACCTTTCTTGGTCAGTGCCAAATGCACAGCGGCTAGCACGGGTTCGAGACATATACTCCGACATGATCCTCTCCAAGGTCTCTTCTACACGTGAAAAGTTTCCTGTGGTCTTCTGCAAGGCGTGATGCCCCCTGAAAATTATCTACTTTGCATGGCTGGTATTTTACAATAAGAACCTGACTTGGGACAATTTAAGAAAAAGAAGTTGGCACGGTCCTAACAGGTGTTCGATGTGCGAAGCTGCGGAGGAGTCTAATTTCCATATGTTCTTTCAATGCACATCTACTCGACAAATCTGGTATGATCTGGCTTTTTTTATAGTTTCCCTCACGTTGATTTTGTCTCTTTCCATGCAGCATTCGTTTGGTGGAGCAGGCAAAGAGCTCCTCGGCGTTTTCTCATCTTAATTTTTCTATGGTGCTCCTGGAAATGGCAGAATTCAAAAATTTTCAATGAATCAAGGGTTCCTCTTAAGTCCATCCTGGAAAACATCTTCGCCATCTAGAACATGGTCTATGGATGCAAGGATAAATGAGTACGCCTGTCATATACAGGTCATCTCATGTATTTGTCTCTGCTGGTCTCTTTGTTCCTTTCTCTGCTGATGCCCCAGCTACACATCTCATATGCTTTTTTGTTTAACTTATATACAGTTCCATGTGGATATGTTTTGAACATATTTTGATTATTGATGCTGATAACTCTATAGGACTATTGCAGATGTATATGCGTCTATACCTAATTGATGGGCGAAACTTTTATCTGTATAATTTAAAATTTTATATTTTCTCAATATAAAGTAATGCTGCTTTTTTTCTCTTAAAAAATAACTAAAATCCAAGAAAGGTGAATACATAGAAATACGGATATGAATTTAGGAAGTAAGGCATTTTCAATTAAATTTTAAGTAATTCACATAATAATTTTAAAAGGAAATAAATAAGATTAAATGATGGAGAAACCCATTCCTTAAGAAAATCATTAAAATAAAGCGATTCGAAATTTACGAAAACTGTAAAAACTCCCGAGACACAACCAAACAGACAAGAATAAGCACATAATGAACATTACTTACAAATTGTATAAATAAAAATTTAAATTATAATAATTTATCAAAATAAATGAAAGTAAGGAATATTTTGTAGAGGTCCCATTATTTTATGAAGATACGATATAATTATGGGGGTTGTTGTATCATTTGCAACAAGATGTCAACTGCTAAGTTCAAATCAATTGGCTTGGGAGAATATCGAAGTAGATATATAGAAAAAATTTGTATCAAGGGAGCTTCTACAACCTATAATGAAGAGACATCATTTTTGGAAAATTTTGAGAATATCTCTTTAGTTTTCAATTTACTCATTAAAATGTTAAGAAACTTTATATTTAATAATGGAAGATTTATGTGAAACTCTATATTCAATAAGATCTACGTTGCAGATAGCATACCTGCCGAAATAGCCGAAATTATTTTCAAATGATTTTTGTATTTGTCGAAGTACAATGCTGAAATCATAAGCAGAGTAATTTTTTTATTTTTTAATGCTGAAATCATAAGCGGAGTAATATTTTATTTTTTAATAAATAGATATGTGTATATTGCTCGGAATGCAGTAACCTTCCATAATTAAAGCAGTGGCCATTGCTCGGAAAGCATTAACTTTCTATTATAAAATCAAATCAGTGGCTGGATAACAATGAAACTGAAAACCTAAATAGATCTGCCAATGATGAGAAATTGAAATTGTGCATTGCTCACTTTTTACTCATATAATTGTCAGTGAAATTCTAGGATCCACTGACATTAGTGATATTCCAGGATCCGTCGACAACTAGTGATAATAATATTCAGGACCAATTAAGCAAAGTTATATCAAAAGCCTGTCATGATTATATTTTCCCGTCCATAAATTTAGATTTAGAAATCCAAGTTAATTAAAGGCTGACTCCTCTCATTTTACTTTCTGTGTTTCTTTTACATTCCACATCAGTTACTAGTTTCTGTGTTTCTTTCAGATTTCACATTAGTCACTAAATTTGTTGTTCATATCAGTCACTGAATTTGTAATTCATTCTAAAATACACTATATAAGATGCTGAAGTTTCCGCCGCAGAAAATAAGATGGTTGTTGTCGTGTTGGAGAGCCCAATTTAGGCACGAAGGTTATCATTAATTTTTAATTATAAAAATGTTTTAAGTCGGCATTATTTTTAAATTCTAGAATTTATTGGATAAATTTATTGAATGCACACGGTCATCAACATTATAACATATCCATTATATTAAAAGATCGACACATCAAGCATCCATGCAAAGCACCATTGAAATAGGTAGACATCTATACAGACCGCTGTTAGCTTGGCTCAAACATTATGAAAGAGAAACATAAAGAATCAAATCATTTTTTGTGCCGTAAGTGCTGCATCATCGGCCATAGCAACTACATCATCAACCAAGTGCTTTGTTCATGCCCTTTTAGATACAATAATCAGGTGCTCTTTTCATGCCCCTTTAGATATAATAAGGGGTAATCAGGTGCTCTTTTCATGCCCCTTTAGATATAATAAGGGGTAGGTTCATGCTCTTTTAGACATAATAAAGGGTAGGTATAAATAGAAGTTGGAAGAAAGGAAATGTACAAAAAATAGAGGTTAGAAAAAAGGAAATGGACAGAGAGGAATAAGAAAATGTATAGAAGGTATCTGGAGCATATGAAGGAAGTTTAGATCCAAAGGAGAAGCTGAGGCATAAACTGAAACTTGAGGCATAAATTGAAACCTGAAGGAAGTTTAGATCTGAAGGAGAGGCTGAGGCATAAACTGAAAGTTGGAGTATATGAAGGACCTGGGGCATATGAAAGAAAGAAGTTTTAGACTCGAAGGAGAGGGTGAGGCATAAAATGAAACCGGTGTCCAAGAAACCGGCTTTTCAAGAAACATTGATATGCATGCTCAGAAGTTGCATATTTAAGGTTTTTCTTATAGAAAGAAAGAAAGGAAAATTTGAGCAAAACAAGCTACTCCAAGTTGGTTTGCCATGGTGTTGATTTTTTATTTTTGAGTTGTAGTTATTGTTTCATGGGAAAACCAAAATTCCTTTCATTTAAATCACTGTGAATGTAACATTGTGAATATACTTGAGTTAGTTTTTCATAACACATTTTATTAACAATATTGAAGTTAAAATTCCTTTCATTTAAATCACTGTGGATACAACATTGTGAATATGATTGAGTTGAATTTTGAAGTTGTGATTTTGACTCACTGTGGATGCAACATTGTGAATATGATTGGCTTGAATTTTGAAGAGTGATTTTTTAGCTTTACATGTATTTCAATTGTTTTAAGCTTCCTGGAATTATAGGAATTAAGCAAAGAACTAAATGGAATTAAGAAAAAAATTAAACAAATAATTAAGCAAAGAATTAAGCAAAGAATTAAGCAAAGAATTAAATGAAAAATTAAGCAAAGAATTAAACGAAAAATGTTAATTATTTAATAAAATATTTGAGACTAAACATGAGTAAAATTTAGGCTAAAACAGAGATAGAATTTAATACTCCAATATTCTTGAAAATTAGAAAATTCAATACTGAACATTCAAAAGCAAACATGAATAAATTTTAGACCATTCAAAAGCAAATATGAATAAATTTTAGACCAAACATCAACAGAATTTTGAAAATTAAAAACTGAAAATGGAAGAGTAAGCATGAATAAATTTTAGAACAAAAAAAAATGAAACAAAACTTATAATGCTTCCATATTAATTTATAATGCTTCCATATTCATGAAAATTCAAAAGAAAATATTAAAATTTTAAGGGTAGGCAAACCATCTCTTATTGCATCTTTTCTGGACAGTATTCTATTATGAGTTTGTTCTATTCAGCCTGGAGGTTGATTCAACTTGATATATGGTTTATGGAACAAGAACTGCTTTGACATCTACTGCTTGGTGATTCCCTCGAGAAAATGCAACTGCTGGTAGTGCTATTGAAACTGCCTAATTGGTTAGTTGCTAACGTTTCTTTCTTCATTGAGCTACGCGTACAATCCCAACATAACATTAGTATGCACGTACAATCCCAACATAACATTAGTAACTGAGTTCCCACAGTTCTGGGTTGCCATGCGTAACTTAGGGCCATAGAATGAACACGTAATAGAAAAGAATCAATCATTGCCTTTCCTGGGCACACACCACTTGATCCTCACCAGCACTATGTTTGATCACAGTAAATCTAGCCTGCGAGTTGAAGAGATTGACTATTATCATGGTTCTTTATTCAATGGAAGCACTGGAAAGGGCATACAAACCACACCGAATAGGGCGTACAAACCACACCGAAGAACGAGGAACAAAGTTATTTGATGTTCAGAACCAACAAAAATGACAAAAACTGTTCTATGGAGGCTGTATGGCTAATTAATTGTGGTTACCTCTATCATGAAGAATACAAAAAAGGGAAGTGCACTTGAATATCGAGTACCAAACCTGTTGAACCCGGACCAAAAGCGAAGAGAGACCGAGTACCAGACCTGTTGATCCTAGACCAAAAGCGAAGAGAGGGAGCAAAAAATTGGATCTTGTGTTGTTTTAGTAGTTGTGGGAAGCCTAACAGATGGCTACCATGCCATGAAGAGTGACAAATGGTTAACATGCCATGAAGAGTGACAAATGGTTAACATAGACGCTTACACAAGACTTTACCTGGCCTCAAATTAAAACATAGGAAAAGATAATGATACTTAGAAGCTGGTTTCAAAATAAAATTTAGAATGATGTTTTAAAGTTATGAAACTTACGATAATATTGTAAAATTATCACTGATAATAACTAAAATTTAGGATAATGTTGTAAAGTTAATACACTTCTCAGGGTAATCAAGGCTGCAATGCAACTAAATACCTGCCGATTAACATTGCTTTAAATGAAATATTTGAATCGTTTGATAAATAGCCTTAGTAATAGCCAAATGGCAATATCACACTGCTAAATTGTTTAAACTATGATAAGGAAAATTTACTTTGGTTATTGGATAAACATATTCAAACTTTGGATTTTAAAAACCTTGAGATAAACACAAACTCAAATTTTGGTTTTTAAAAACTTTGGGATAAACGCAAACTCAATAAATTTCAGTTTTTATAAACTTTGGATAAACTCAAATTGATAAACTTCACGTTTAAAAACTTTGGATAAAAGTAAAACTTTGGTTAAAAAGCAAGTTCGATGTCTGAAATTAAACCTCAAAAACTTTGGATAAAGGCAAAACTTCATTTAAATAAAAGCTCGACATCTGCAATAAGACCCCCAAGTTGAATGGCCAATGAAAACCATCAAAAAATTATTTAAATGATTTTAAAATTTACTTTTTGCTTAAAACTTTGGTTAAAGCATTAGATAGCAGTTAATATTTAAAAAGTCAAACGAAATTAATTCATAGTCAAAACGATATCGATCGCTATATACCTGCTACTTTCGGCAGGTATAATAATGGAAGATTTATGTTTTATACATGTCAAGTTAAAATGTGGTATTAAGGATCTTAATTAGACCTATTAGAGTTAGATTAGTCATTGGTAGAAAACCCAAGACTCAAGGGTGCATGCAGAAGCACATGCATTCTTTTACATGCACAAGAGTCACATACATAAGGGTGTTAAGACTTTATAGAAAGCATAATAATGAGGACATAAGAATGATCACACTTTATATAAGGAACAATAGTGAGTTGTCCACATTTTTGCTTAAGGGGACAACTATATGCATCATGCAATAGTATTTGTTTGGCTTAAAAACTTAATAAATTCAAGTCCATGAAACATTTTTTGGGTTTTTGGAAGAGGAGTTTTATTTCTATGATTCACCTTTTAACATTGATCTAAGTGTGTTTTAACCTTACTAAACATTTGAAACCATATTTTTATATCTTTATTACCATGGTCATATTTGATCCATGTCCTTATGCTTGTGATTTGAAGGAAATTTTTCCCTATCCATAATTTAGGACGAGGATTGACTATTAAACCTTTATACTTTTGAATATGGTAGATACTTAAGTTTTTTTTTTATTGTTAACAATGTATTCATAAGGCATATATCCTAGATAAAAATGAATATAAGGGATTCCTTATCTATATTTCTTCAAGTAGTTGCATATAAATAATTTGAATAGTCTTTTTCTTAGTTGATAACCTAGGAAGTGAATTAAATATCATACCTTTATGTTTGCATAATTTTTTAACTCGAAAGAGTATTTATATTATATAATTCCATGCTTGGTTTGTAACAAATACATTAGGAATTACAAAGATAATTCATAAAAAAATTTCAATTTTTTTCTCCTTTCTAATAAGAATACATGATTTTCCCTAGGACAATATTTCAGACCAACAAAAAGAGGGGTTTTGTAGGTGAATACCTTACAAAACATCCGTAGCAAAACACAAAGTTTACAACACATAGTGCTACGAGGGAATTATTTTAATAGATTTCATGCGCCATTAGGGAATTATAGTAGGCCTAATTTAGCCATTAATGTTTAATTCACTTATCTTCAATTTACACCCCTTGTTACAATTCAAGGAGAGAATCTTCATTAGTTAGTGCTTGTATGAGTTGCCCCTTGTTGAGGGGAAGAGTTTCATGCTTTTCTGGTATTTATATATCCTTTGAATTTTGGTTCTAGAATTGATTGAGTGCCCATTTCCAATCTTATCTTTATTGGCATTGATGTGTGTTGCAGTGTTACAAATGTATTGTTGGTTGGAATTGATGTCAACCTGGTAGCATGGGTTGCAGGAGAGTTGGTTAGCACTTGTATGTTTAGCTATAGGTGGCTTATAATTGGTTGATGTGTTGCATTAATTTGGGCATGTCTACTGGCATGGAGATGTGAGGATGACAAATGTTAGTGTTGCAAATGGATTGTGTGTAGATGGTTGTTGGTATGTCTCTGATGAGCTATGATCTATGGCTTCTATGGGGATTATCTATGATAGATGGTTCTTGAGTAGCTTGGTTTATGTCCAAATGTTTTTTGTTGATTGGTTTCTTATATGGAGATGTTATGGTTGTGTAGATGGATGTCATGGAAAGTGATTGATTGATTACAAGTGTTTGGATATGCATTGTTTATGCATATGATTTCTTGGTTATACAATGTTACCAAGGATGTTTTCCATGATATTTGGTATAGTAGCTAAATTATTTACCTTGGTATTTGATTGAGCATGAGTATAGTGTTAACATGGTACATGTATTCTCGGTATTGGAATTACCATGGTATTGGTATGTGTGTGTGGAGGAGGTTGGCACGTGATATTACCTTGGTGCAAATAGTCTTGGTATTGACATAACCATGTATTTTCCCGTGGTATTGTTTTGGAGATTACCATGGTACAAGAGTCCTTGGCATTGACATAACCATGGTATTTTCATGTGGTAATTTTTTGGAGATTACCATGGTAAAAGAGTCCTTGGTATTAACATAACCATGGTATTTTACTGTGGTATTTGTTTGGAGATTACCATGGTATATGTGTCCTTGGTATTGACATAACCAAGGTATTTTCCAGTGGCATTGATTTGTAGATTACCATGGTACACATGTTCTTGGTATTGACATAACCAAGGTATTTTCCAATGGTATTGGTTTGGAGATTGCCATGGTACATGTGTCCTAGGTATTGACATAACCATGGTATTTTCCTGTGGTATTCACTTGGAGAATTGTTGAGAATATTTTTGATTTTACTTATGTGAAAAAAAAATTAGTGTTGTTGGTTGGTTGGTTTTGTTCCATTGAGACTATGAGAGTATGCCATTGTGAGGTCATTGAGAGAGAGTAGAGATTGCGACAATTTCCCACATAATTTTGTAGTGTTTTATCGGAATTGTGTATGCAAAATGTAGAGAATGATTTGTGGAGAATTTCAAAGTTTTTGTATTGCAGATGGCAGTAGTCAGAGTGGAGAAGGATTGAAATCTTGTGGTATATTAGTGTGAAAAAAATTGACGTGATATTTTCTCCCTCATGTTGAGCAGTTTGAGAGCCCAATATGAAATATTTATGAATGGTGGTTCACATGGAGGAAGTGTGAAGGCATGGAGGCTTCAGAGTAGACTATGATTCGACATATTCAATAGAAGGAACATATTTCTCTATCCAATTGGTGTTGGATAGTCCAATGGGTGTTGGGCAAAGATTGTTGGTCATGGGTGGTTCCAACATATATATTTTCGTCGGTCCATGAGAGAAACAAATTTCCTAGCTGATAGGTGCCAACATACTGTAATGCAAGCCAAGTATTTTGACTTATGGGTGTAAGCTAATCCATGTAAAATCTTGTACAGTAGATTAACAGAAGAATTGAGTAGCACAACAACAACAAGGTGGTTTTCTCTTGAAAGGGTTTCCACTAGAAATACTAGTGTCTTCATGCGTGCTTATTTGTGTTGATGCTTTCCATGGTTATTATGCTTTGAGTTTATTTCTACTTTCATGTTTTTATAAGTTAATATTGTGGATCTGTTGTGAAAATTGTTAATCCAACAAAAATATATAAAATTGATATAAAGGCCATCACTACTAATTCACCCCCCCATGTGATATAGTTTCCAACAATTGGTATAAGAGTTGGTGTTCTTTAGTGAAGCTTGACCGCTTGGAGAGTAGATTGTGGATCATGGCCAAAAGAAAGAGGAGGATGTCTCAAAAGAAAAAGGGTTTGAAGAAGGAAAAGGTTCAGTCTAGTGAAAATGAAGCAACAAATTTTGAAATCTCAGCCAAAATAGTTATGGCACAAGGTAATATATTGAAAGATTTTTTTTTAAATTATAAAGCTGATAATTCTATTGAGTTTGATAATTATGATGAGAAGGATATTTATCTCGTTAAGGTTGAATATGAATCAACAATGATTGTAATCAAGGAATTAGTTGCTGAATTAGAAAAACTAACCTTTGGATATAAAGATCAGAAAAGCTTTTGCAGATTTCCAATGAGAAAGAAAATGAGCTATGGGAAAAAATCAATGGATTGAAAATTTAGCTTGAGAAGGAAAATAAGATTGAGGAAGAAATGAGGAAGCAGTATAGAGATAAGGAGGAGGAATTCCAGAGATTGGAAGCAAAAGTGGTTTCAATAAGGAGTGATTTAGAGGAGCAAAACCGCTTCCTCATCTATCAAGCTAGATTTTAGGATGCACAAAGGAGAAACCAATTTAATTGCATCTATAAGTATAATCGATAATAACAGTAGAAAAAGTAGCAATAAAGAGAACCATCAACACAACCAATAGTCAAAGAAGGAGGTCAATGGAGATAAGCCCAAGGTGATGCTAAGAAAAAGTTCAAGAAGATCATTTTTACCTTTGGGAAACGTGAGGTGCTACAACTACCAAGAGCTCGGGCATATTGCATCAAATTAAAAATCCATGCAGTAAGAGAAGCAATGGTATAGAAGATCCCATCAATAAAACCATCAAGGAAGACAACCCACTTCACGTAGTTCAACCAAAATCAAGTATAATGCTCATTTTTATGGTTATTGCTACTCATGAAATGATTTTGGCCACAAGGCTATTGAATACAAGTTGCATGCAAAGAGAAGTAGAATGAAGAATAAGAGATATGAGCCCTTTCCTCCATTTTTATGGCACATCAGACGTTACATATGTCATAATCTTGGTCATAGGGCCAAGGATTGCAAGACTCCAAGATACTTAAGATAACCTAATCAAAGAATGAAGAATATGCAAAGTAGGCCAAACAAGATGATAGTTGGACATCCGCATGTGTTACACAAAAATATCGTCACCTTGATTATTTGCAGTCGGTATGGGTCTATCACCACCTATACCTGCCTCCTAAGCAAGTCTCAGACCTCAGCTCTTCAAAACAAGCTTTGGAAATGAGAGAAAGACATCAAAAAAGCAATGTAACTCTGGTTCCGCACTTTCTCTCACTTTTGCCTGCGGGCCCACACCTTTTGTTCAAAATACCTACATAATTATACGCTCTGTATATAAAGGGGAGGGTGCGTACCCCTGTGAAAGTCAAAAGGCGCAATTTTTATCTTAAAAAACTCACTTTGGGTTAATTCTAGAGGTTTCTAGAAGGAATTTTGACGTGGATTGTTCGCTCCAAAATGGTTCATGCATCCCATAAGAGAAGGAATTAATCCCTTGTTAGGAGGAGCTATCTATTTGAAGGAGGATTCTATCCCTTTGAAGGAGGACCTAGTAACTGCCCTCCATTGCACTATAAATTGAGGCATTGGGTTAGTGGCTGGGGAGGTTAGAAGCTGAACTTTTGAGGGTAAA
>APFE030359221.1:76236-128651 GCA_000404065.3 Pinus taeda
CAGCGGAATCGGTCAAAGGACAGAGGGAGCAAGCGAAAGTTACAGGTTGGTTACTTTTCCTCCTTATCTTATTTGTTGATTATAGGAAAAGTAGCTAATTACTTTGTCTGTTGTTTCTAGACTAGCTACTAGGTCTAGAGGGTTAGGCATTTGTAGAAACACTAAATTTGCCCAAAACACTTTGGCCCTATGATACTTCAATGGGGAGTGTATAAACTGGTTATTGCTATTATTATTTATGTCCTAAAGTTTCTCTGGGTTCTTTTGTTCTTGGGTGTTGGTGCTTCTCGATTGGTGCTAATAATTTAACCAAGACTCAAGATCATTGGTTATGGTCTGGAAGCTTCCTAGGGAGTGGATCCCAGTGCACGTGTAGGAAGAATTGGCCTGGTTTGAAAGGGAAGCCTCTTCCCACAAAACTTCCCCTTCAGATTCTAAAGGGTTGGAAGAGTGGACAAAATGGATCCTCATATGGGACATACATGAGAAAGATTTAATTAGCATATGTAGACATTATATTTGTACTGCCAAATGAAGTTCCTCTTACGGCGTACTATGTTGGATTGCTATGAGTCTCTGATGGACCTATTACAGTCCTTGGATCACATGGATGAGCTCCTAAAAGATTATGATAACATGTTGGAGAAGATAAATCGCAGGTTGGTGAGGATTGAGCAACATTTTGACATCCCTCTAACAACTATTAGATCTCTAATAAACCCAATAGCTCCTATCCCAGTGGCAGAATTTGATTTTGATCCTCTTACTTGATTGTGTTATGGTTTTGGTTTATAGTTTCAATTTTGCATTTAATTTTGTCAAAGCCAATTAGACCACTATCTTGTAACATGCTTGTTTGATGTTGGTTTTGTTAGTTTTCAGTTATCTCTCCTATCCCTTCGAAGGGTACATTTTTTGTTATGGTCCAATCTCCCTATGACAGATCCATATGACTTATTGTAATCTTTAATATAATCTCTTGTTTTCAAAGATAATAGAATTCTCTCCACACAAAAATAAAAAGATTAACATGGGCATAATTATTTTTTACATAAATCTCAACATTTGATTTGTGACTACTACTACTAATATAGATCCATCTCAAGCACGGATCTAACATGAGTCGAAAGAGATCAAATTTGTTTAGGTGTAAACTTCTTTTAGAGTGAAAAATACAATGTGTAATTTTTCGTTATTTAAATTGTAATTTTGAATGTTATATAGAATACATAACTTAAACTTGCAAGTCTAAGAATTTTTTGTTAGATTTACATAAAATGGGACCAAAATACTGAGGCTAGTTCCAACATTTTAACCATAAAACTTATTTTTTCAATAGCTTTTGTGGTGTAATTATATATATATATATATATATATATTATATATATATATATATATATATATAGTTACACCAAAAGGTGTTTTCTCTATGGCGTTGGTTGGGCAAACACTGTTCAATCCAACCAATCTCTTCGCTCCATTTTTGTCGTTCCCTCCCATAAAAATTCAAGGCGTGGGAACCATTTTTTCCTTGTCGTCAATCCCTTCATATGATACAGGGTTCTTCAAGTATTTAAAGCAAAGGGAGCTTTTATTTACCCTGTATTGAACTAGCACCATCTCCTATACTAGCTTGATTCTCCATCTATTTCCTCTGGAGCCTCTTCTTTTCTCTTACATCAATTTCTTTCTCGTCAATATAACGAGCAAATGATCGTAGAAGTTTTGCACTCCTAGAAGCAAGCGAATGGGATCCGAAGACATCACCATCTTCATTGTCATATCTCTGAGGTTGACGAATGAATTCACAAATCCTACAACAAAGAAATACAAAGATGGCAATGAAGTATGCAACTCTGCTAATCAAGAAATGACCCCAAAAGATTTTAAGGCCTATTTGATTATATTCGAGTTGATCGTCATCTGAGGTGCGTCGAGTTTGACTTAACCATTTATCATGAATTCTCTGAAGCTCACCAGTCTCTTACAGGGTCAGCATTGTTGTTGACATGTCAATTACCGGCTGCAAACCCTTTGGGAAGGCCTATTAATAGGAAAAATTGAAAGATTTCAAAATAGTAGCCCTTAAATTTGTAAATAAAAAAGGAAAGCTCATATCAAAAGGACAAGACTTAATAGTTTATGAGAAATCTCAGTCGAAAATAGGTGCATGTAGTGAAGGAGAGTTTGCTTACAAAACCACATCCACTTCTAGTAAATTGTTGAATTGCAAATCTGCATTGAGTTGATAGAAAGTACTACGCATAAGGAAACTCATTTACAATTGCATCCACCCCTCCATTATTTGGTCCCAGGGGAAATACTTCAACATATTTTCGTGTAGAAGCGACGAGGATGAGTCTTGATGGGGCTTGATATGGAATTTATCCAGGAAAAAGAATTAAAGGTATTACAGACTCATGTGCATGGATGCGCCTATGTTACTTTATGCAATGGACCGATAAGATTTCTAGAATACATAGACACTCAGGCAGTTAGAGAAAACATAACAGTCAAACATGTAAACACAACAAGTTTAATAAGGTGTTCACCTAATGCTCCTGAGCTATGTCTCCTGGTCCAACCTTCAGTGGTGGCCTCTCTATTATGTTTTCAAGCAGAGTTTTTACAACAGTGGACTCAATTCGAGTCTCACTAAACAGATGAAAATTAGTAGGACCGGAGTACACAGACTCTCCTTACTAAAACTTGACCTCTAAGGGTCACAGTAGTATGAGCCCAATCCGGGTCTCATACATGACAAGCCTATGCTGAGGAGTCCGCTTGAACCTCTCAAGCCTTCTCTAGAGTGCACAAACTCTCTGACTCTCTCTGGCTCTGTCTAGCTCAATGATGTTAGGTCAGCTCAACTTCTCTTCTCTTTTCTCTGCTCTTAGATTCTATGTCCAACTAACTCCCCCGTTTGCTGTTGTTGTCCTCTGCTTCTGTCAGTTCATGGATTTAAAGCCAGTATGTTCTTTTTGACTGTTCGTTTCCACTTCCAGACTTTCTGGTTTCCTTGCCTCTATCCATTTGAATTCCTCTGCTCTGCGTCATCATCACTGTGTAATGCCTCACAGGGAGGTGGCCACCTGTTTCCTATCGAACTGAGTGTTAGATTCCTTGAATCATTTTTGAATGGTCGTTAATTCTGTTTGCTTCAAGATTCCCCACGAATCACGACTCCTTTGCCAACTCATCGTCCATGTCGGACTCCAAATCCCTTATAACCTTGCTTTATCACCTGTCAAATCCAGTCATTTATCGGGATGTGCTTTAGCCGTTGATTTGGCCCCCCAAGAGCCTACGGTCATCACTCATATCGGGCGGGTAAGTCGCATGACTTTTACCCGTCCGATGCGAGCAGTTTTCTCTCTCATCCATCAGACGCGTGTCTCTTGGTGTGTGGCATCGAGCAGGACTCAATCAAAACTGCTTACCGCCTTGAGGCCTTCTGATATCCTGCCGGTTTGTGGAATCCTGCGCTATAGAACCGAAATAGTTAATTTTCCATTTTTCATAGCGATTTCGGATCCGGGCGCTTCGGGGCTTTCCTTCATTGAGGGGGACACCCTGCAATATGTGATTCACTATAAAAAACTACCCTCATTTCTTGATTTAGCCTCTGGTTTTGCTAGTTTGTGTCAGTGCGCATTACCACGGGCCAACGATTTGCGCGCTCGACCGAGGGTCCTCATTGCTCCGCTTTGGCCACAACTGCAACTGTCACGAGGATTCCTTCTAATAGCTTGCTTTTTCTAAGACTTTAATTTTTTAGCATAATTTGAAACAGTCATGAAAACTTAGAGAGTGTTTTGGATCCAATTCGGATCACGACCTTCCCACTGAAAAAGCTTTTGGACCACCAAAAGTTGGTTTTGTTTTAAGCATCAATCAAGTGAGGGTATAAATTCCTTGCTTGCTCAATTTCTATCCATTTTGCACTACTTGGCTTTGAAACTTTGAGTCCAATCCTGAGGTACTCAAAATCCCCTCTATGCGTGGTTCTCACCTTCCTGTCCAAAACTGTATCTTCCCGCAACTCATTAAGATATTCAGGTAACAGATCATCAATAGAAGGCAATTGACTTTTCTCTTCGGGATCTTCAATTAATGAAGGTTCAAATAGTCTCAAGTTGTCGGTGTTAACAACAGAGTAGATGTGCATGTAAGCTGGTAAATCAAGGCAAAAAACATTCTCACCAATTTTCTCAAGTATTTTGAAAGGTTCATACCTTATTGGCTTCAACTTCTTACCTTCACCTTGCATTCTATCTTTACTGATATACAGCCAGACTTGATCACAAACTTGGAAACTATGCTCCATCTGATGCTTATCATGCCTTGCCTTGTACTTGGCTTGGCCCTTTTCCAACTGTTCATGTACTACCTGGTGAATCTCTTGGATTTGTTCAATGAACTTGGTTTCCTTGTCCACATCACTGTGTCCATCAACTGTTATGTCTTTACCAAAGACAAAATCCAAGGGAGACCTTGGCGTGAAACCAAAACAGGTCTCAAAAAGAGATCTTTGCGTAGAAGAATGTTTAACTCAGTTGTAAGCATGCTGCACATAACATAAATGTTCATCCCAAAGCTTGGGATGCTTGCTGTAATAGCCTATAAGCAACTGGATCACTGTCCTGTTAGCCACTTCTGTTTGGCCATCTATTTGCGGATGAAAAGTTGTACTCTTTTTCAGTCTGGTGTCCATCAATTCCCACAGACCCGACCAAAATTTCCCAACAAATCGGGTATCTCGATCAGATATAATGGAAGTGGGTAATCCAAAATGAACCCATACATGCTGAAAGAACAACTTTGCAGTTTGTTCAGCTGTAATCTGTTTGTTACAAGGTATTAAAATACACATTTTACTAAATCTATCCACAATAACATATAAATAGTCATGACCTTTCCTAAATTTAGGCAGTCCTCCAACAAAGTCCATGGAAACACTTTCCTAAGGATGAGAAGGAACTGGTAGTGGAGTGTACAAGCCTAGTTTTCTATTGTTGGGTTTGCTTTTAGCACACATGGTACACCCTCTTACATATCCAGAAATTGTCTTATTCATTTTTAGCCAATAACAAAATCTTTGCAGCTGTGCAACTGTTTTACTTACACCGAAGTGACCTAATATTAGAGAAGTGTGTGCTTCTCAAATAATCTTTACTCTTTCAGTTTATGGAATGCATAATTTCCTAAGATGATATAAGAGTTGGTCCTTAACATGATAGTCCAATTCTCCTACTTGTTTGCCTTGACTTAAAGTTGCATATACATCTTTAAAATCTATATCTTGAGCATATTGTTCAATGTAGCTTTCATGCAATACCGAATTATGCTTAAGTATAGTAGATGCATTTATAATTGGTCTGGACAACATGTCTGCAACTTTATTATGTATGCCCTTTTTATATCTGATGACAAGTTGAAACTGTTGTAGAAAACCCATCCACCTATAGTGTCTTGATTGTTGCAACTTAGTTTGGGAGTGTAAATATTGAAGTGGCTGATGATCAGTGTGTATAACTCTCTCTTTACCCAATAAGTAATGTTTCCACTTTTTCACATTGTGTACTAATGCATACAATTCTTTATCATATGTGGGATAGTTAACTATTGTAGAATAAAATGTCTCAGAATGATAACATATGGGTTTACCGTGCTGCATCAACACTGCTCCCATGGTATAGTCACTGGCATCAGTTTCAATCTCAAATGGTCTTTGAAGATCGGGAAATGCTAGCATTGGTGTTGTACTAATCTTTTCTTTCAAGGTGTCGAAGGTTTTCTGTTGTTTGCCTCCCCATTGAAACACCTTGTTCAATCCTGTTAAAGCATGTAAGGGAGCTACAATTAAGGAAAAGTTAGAAATAAACTTTCTCCAATATTGTGCTGCTCCTAGGAAGCTTCTAACTTCTATAGCAGATTTGGGCTTATGCCAGTTCACAATGACTGCAACCTTAGAGGGATCTATCTTTAATTCACCACCCCCTACTATATGACCCAAATAATTCAGAGATGTTCTGCCAAATTCACATTTTGGGAGTTTAACGTAAAAAATTTCTCTTTTCAAAATATCTAGAGTTTTCTTAACATGCTTTAAATGTTCTTCCCACGTTTTGCTGAGTATAAGAATGTCATCCAAATATACAATAAAAAAATCATCAAGAAAAGGTCTGAGTACATCATTCATTACTCTCATGAAAGTAGCAGGAGCATCAATTAAGCCAAAAGGCATAACTAGCCACTCATACAATCCCTGCTTTGTTTTGAAAGAAGTCTTCCATGCATCTTGCTTTGTAACTCTGACCTGATGATATCTACTATGCAAGTCCAACTTGGAAAAATAAACAGCTTTTTTCAATTGATCTAATAGATCATCTATACGAGGAAGAGGATAATGATTTTCTATCGTTATTTTATTCAGTGCTCGGTAATCAATGCACATTCTCCATGAGCCATCTTTCTTTATCACCAAGACAATTCGAGATCCACATGGTGATGTGCTAGGCCTTATGAACCCTTTCTCAAGCAGCTCTTGTACCTGCTTCTTGATTTCTGCATTCTCTAAAGCGGACAACCTGTACATTCCGATGTTAGGCAATGGAGCTTCTTGCTGCAAATTAATATCATGTACTATTTCCTTTTTGGGTGGCAGACCTTTAGGTTCTTGAAATAATATATCATATTCTGAAACAACTTTTTCTAAATAGGCTTGTTGTTTAGCATCACAACCCTCAAATACATTGGTTTTATCAAGTTTCTTTTTCTTTACAACCATCACTAAAAATTGTTTGCATGAATTTACATGAATAGCTTTTCTATCATACAAGTAAGGACTTCCTAAGACAATTCCACATATATCCAAAGGAACTATATCTAACTCAACCTCATCTACAAATGCTGACCCAAAAGAAAACTTAAGTTTACATTGTCTAGTCACTTGTAGCTTTGCTTTATCACATAACCAACCCAATGGATATGGTTTCTTGTGAGGTGTGGTTAGTAATCCCAACTTCTTTACAATTTCTTCAAAAATTAAATTTACTTGTGAGCCACTACCAAACAAAGTATCAATCTTTTGATGATTGGGAATAACTCGAATATGAAAAAGCTCATGTCTTTTCTCTCATTATCTTCATTATCAGTAGCAGAATTACTAGTAGATGCTTCAAAATTTTTATCTTTTATACTTGTGGTTGCAATCGTTGTTTCATCTCCTGAGTTCGACCCCAAATTCTTTTGAATAGCTATAGTAGTTCTCTTCTTTTGGGCCTCATTTTTCTTGGGTCTCAGCTGTGGATGCAGAATCCAACAATGCTCATCATCATGCCCATCCTTCTTACAATGAGTGCATGAAGACTTGCTCTTTTGTACAGTATTTGTCTTCCTCTCTTTCCATTTCTGTTTTCTTTTCTCCTTATTCTCACTTGCAGTGGGTTTGCATGATCCCCCAACTTCCAGGTTCCCATTCTTACCTCTAGTTTCTAGATGCGTAGCTTGAACATATACCTCATCTATGCTAGTGGGATTAAACATGAGGATAGGGTGCCTCATGTAGCTATGTAGACCACCTATATACTTCAACAGAGTCTTAGGTGAGTCTAAAGAAATTCCTAGAATCAAAGCCCTTTTCCTAAATTCTTGGATGCAACCTTGTACACTTTGCCCTTTCAATTGGCGAAGAGTTTGCCAGCTCATCATGGCTTGCTGCATATAGGCTAGTGGATAAAATTGCTTTTTAATTGCAGAAACAAATTCACTCCAGACAAAAAGAATCTTACCATGTTTCTTCATGTCAGCTTGTGTCATGCCTTCCCACCATACCAAGGCAGTTCCCCCAAGGTGTAGGCTAGCCAACTGAATCTTACTATTATCTGAATCAATGCTCTCCACCCTGCAATAAACATCAATCTGTCTGATCCAATTATCCATATTCTCTGCATTCAACTCTCCATCATATATTGACAAATCAAATTTAACATCTAATTTAATCAAATATGCTTTCTTTTTATTTTCAGGGCTATTAGGAGGTGTGAGAAATTTGTATTCTTTCCCTTTTCCTTTAGAGTGGTCATGGAGGAGAGATTCTTCTACTCCCTTGTCTTGTTTGGAGTTGGATGAATCTTCATCCTTACTTTTCCTGAATTCTCTATACATTTCCTCCACCATGGATTTCATGGTCATAAAGCTATCCATGAACGGTGAGTCTGATTCCAAGGGACTCTCTTCTAACATTTTCCCCTTAGGATAGACTCTTCCAATTTCTGGGTTAGCTTCAACCAACTCTCCTTCTCCTAATTTAAGCTTTGATCTAGTTAGCATTCAACAAAAGAATCCAACACAAGCTTGTCTAACCTTAGTAAACCTAAGCTCTGATACCACCTGATTTGGAATTTATCCAGGACAAAGAATTAAAGGTATTACAGACTCGTGTGCATGGATGTGCCTATGTTACTTTATGCAATGGACCAATAAGATTTCTAGAATACATAGACACCGTGGCAATTAGAGAAAACATAACAGTCAAACATGTAAATACAACAAGTTTAATAAGGATTTCACCAAATGCTCCTGGGCTATGTCTCCTGGTCCAGCCTTCAATGCTGGCCTCTCTATTAGAGAAAACATAACAGTCAAACATGTAAATACAACAAGTTTAATAAGGATTTCACCAAATGCTCCTGGGCTATGTCTCCTGGTCCAGCCTTCGATGCTGGCCTCTCTATTATGTTTTCAAGCAGAGTTTTTACAATAGTGGACTCAATTCGAGTCTCACTAAATAGATGAAAATCAATAGGACTGGAGTACATAGACTCTCCTTACTGAAACTCGACCTCTAAGGGTCACAGTAGTATGAGCCCAATCAGGGTCTCATACATGATAGGCCTATGTCGAGGAGTCCGCTTCAACCTCTCAAGCCTTCTATGGAGTGCACAGACTCTCTAACTCTCTCTGGCTCTGTCTAGCTCGATGTTACCTTCAAGTCAGCTCAACTTCTCTTCTCTATTCTATGCTCTTAGCTTCTACGTCCAACTAACTCCCCCATTTGCTATTGTTGTCCTCTGCTTCTATCAGTTCATGGCTTTAAAGCCAGTCTGTTCTTTTCTGCTTCCTGGCTTTCTGGTTTCCCTACCTCTGTCCGTTCGAATTCCTCTGCTCTGCGTCATCATCATTATGTAACGCCTTGTGAGGAGGTTGCCACTTGTTTCCTATCGAATTGAGTGTCAAATTCCTTGAATCATTTTTGAATGGTCGTTTATTCCATTTGCTTCAAGATTGCCTGCGAATCACGACTCCTTTGCCAACTCATTGTCCACGTCAAACTCCAAATCCCCTGTAATCGTGCTTTATCACCTATCAAATCCGGTCATTTATCGGGATGTGCCTTTGCCGTTGATTTGGGCCCCCCAGATCCTACGGTCGTCGCTCATATCGGGTGGGTAAGTTGCATGACTTTTACCCGTCCGATGTGGATAGTTTTCTCTCTCATCCGCCGGACGCATGTCTCTTGGTGTGCGGCATCGGGCGGGAGTCAGTCAAAACTGCTTACTGCATCGAGGCTTTCTGATATCTTGCAGGTTTGTGGAATCCCGCGCTACGGAACCGAAACAATTACTTTTATGTTTTTCATAGCGATTTCGAATCCGGGGTCTTCGGGGCTTTCCTTCACTAAGGGGGACACCCTGTGATACGTGATTCGCTATTAGAAACTACCCTTGTTTCTTTATTTAGCCTTTGATTTTCCTAGTTTGTGCCAATGCGCGTTACCATGGGCCAACAGACTGTGCGCTCAACCTAGTGTCCTCATTGCTCCGCTCTAGCCACAACTGAAACTGTCACGAGGATTCCTTCTGATAGCTTGATTTTTCTAAGACTTGAATTTTTTAGCATAATTTGTAACAGTCATGAAAACTTAGAGAGTGTTTTGGATCCAATTCGGATCAAGGCTATACTTAGGTCCCCCATTAAATAGTTTCTTGAAAAGGATCCTATCTGATATCCTATAGGAGGGTCACTTGCTATCAAACTATATATTCCTTTAATTCTTGGTGATAATTGTTGTACTAAGAGGATTGAGGTCAGGCTTGTTGTATAGCTTGAATTGATGATCAAAACCACGAACAACCACACAATAAGCATAACTCGTCCAAGTGTGCTCATAGTGTTTTCTCTTGTGTTAAGCCCCATGTTTTGTGCGTCAGATTAGAAAGAAGCACAATTTCATACAATTGGAGCTTCTTAACACACTAAATAGACATGCCAAATTACCTATGAAATCCATAGTATCAAGGAACAAAAAACAATCCTACATATTCAAACATTTTAAGCGGTTCAAATCTTTGGAATCTTGGAAACAAACATAGAACATAGCTTATACATTTTGTAGCAAATACAACTAGGGAGCTTGTGATAAAATAATGAATATGAAAAGTTACATTATTTAGTGTGAGAAAATAAGAATGTTGAGAAGTTGAACCTACACAAAATAAAACACAAAGTTGTAAGATGTTTTCTTTTGTTAGAAATCATAAGTTGGAGGATCTTTAGTGAATTATCCAACAAAACCTAATCCACAAACAAGTTGAAAGTAGCAACGCCACAAATAAACTTCAAGAGAGCATAACACAAGTAGGATGAGTTGATGTAGGTGCCCTTAGACAAAGAATGATTCAACACACTTGAATGTGATGATTACATAAATGAGGGATGTGGTATATTTATACTAATGCTATGGTTAAGGCACTAGCCCCATGGAAGAGGCTAGGCCCACCTTACCCTAAATTAAAATAAAATGTAATAATGGTGTAACAATCCACTACAAATTTCAATATGACTCATTAAGAGCCTCAACTATGCAGAAAATTTGTCGGCATGTGATGGCAAGTGAATCTAGTCAAAACATCTTGACACTTTTTGGATGTTTAAAATGTAGTTAAAAATCATCCCACTATGACAGTGTGTTGTATAAGCTATAGCGTTGAAGGTATTGGTGGACTATTAGAATTATCGTTACCATGAATATTATGTAATGTCTCTTTAGATTTTGAATAATGAATCTGCATGATAATGTTTGGTTATGAATATAGTAAAATTATAATATTTAATTTTCTTATAATTATTTAAAAATTAAAAGAGAGAGCTTGCTTGGTGATTTCAAAAGAAATATACCATACAAGGAAGCCTCTTCAATAATTTATTTGTTAAATGTTTCTCACTGGTATTTAATAAACTAATATAGAGGGATCTAACCATGAAGATTCCCACAACCATTGTTAAGGGTTGATTAAAGACCCCTTTTTATCATTGCATTGAAAACTACCATTATTAGCATGTGAACAAGTGGTTACTGCTTAAGCTATACGATTTCACATAAATACGAACTTGACCAACTATCCTGACATACACAACATGCCATTTGAGGGGAAGTGTTTATGAGAAAGTGGGAGTTTTCCAAAGAATGTAACAAAATTTATGACTATAATTCCTTCGTTTTTTTTATGACAAGAAAAAATGTCATTTGCAGTCAAGTGAAATGGCATATGGGGTGGATTCACAACAAATTATAAAATTATATATGCCTTTGACATGCTGGTTTGGAGAGAAATGAAATGATGTATATTAATACCCATAAGTGACTAAAATAGATCAATGGAACTTTAAAATAGAAGTAAAAATAACATCAGAGGAGTGCCTCGAGCATCTCCGAAGACAAGAAACAATGAAAGATCAAAGCTCCCTTTATTTTACAAACTCGAAGTTCCTTGGAGTATGTAAAAGCTTTAGGTCGTAGGTATTTTAGCACTATAAACAAAGGTGAAAGCTCTGCTGCATGGCAATGTTGGAAGTATGGAGAACATCCCTCAAGTTCCTTGCAACAAACCTTAAACAAGGAGGTGGATAAATTCAGTAAGCCTTATCTTTTGTCGAGTAGGATTCAAGGAAGGAGAACTCTCAATCACTGCTTTGGGCCATATTGGACTCAAAGTATAGGGTAGGGAAGGCGATTCTACTATGTGGATACATACATTGTACAACAGTTTAGACCAAGAGGGTCACGGCGATGGATTGACAATCCACAACAACTTTTGGTTTTCGTAGTTCTCAGCTCAGGTTTAGTTCTTACTATTTATTTCTCAAACTTGGAACCGTACTGTATTCTCATCACAAACATTTCGTTTTGATATCCAATCAGATTGAAAAAAAGATCGGCGAAAACCAATTTGAGTAGGTGAGCTACTTTTCTTCTGATATTGTTGGTGCTCTATTATGGTAAAATGGTTGAAACTTGAAAGTATATATTTTTATATTATAAGTTTAGCTCCCCTTTGTTTTGGGTTGGAGTTGAGGTATTTCTCCCACAGGCACTATACCAGTCTTTTAATTGCCTCTTTACCAAACTCCTCCAGGGCTGAGTTGACTCAAGTTTGACTCCAATCTTTGGGGAAAGAATCAAATCAGGCCCATTAAGAGATAACTTGGTCTAGAGTCATATTGCCTATCAAACTTTACTTTATCTTTAAAAGGACGGAAAGAAGTCGTTATCCTTGTTTATTTATCTGATTTCACAACTTTGTCTCATAACATACAGATGGAAAGGCACCTGTCGATGCCCAAAATCCATGGCATTTTGTCGAATGTGCTATCATCTATAGCATCTGCGGATGCTATATAAAAGTAAGACTCAAGTAGAGATTACATTCATTGACACGACCCATTTTGATTGCAAGGACTAGAGTGGTTCCTGAGGTCTGGAGGTTAGAAAGTTTTTCCCCTTTAGTGTGGCATTGTGCACCCCATAAGGTGACATTGATTATGTACCCCGACATGTAGCACAAGGAGATAGTTTCGTTCCATATTCCCAACTCCCCTTTTCGGTGTTCCTTCGCACCTCTTAGTGCAATTACTTGTATATACATAGTTGGCACTAAAATAATTTACATAACCTGTGCATTGAAACATTTTATCGCACTTTAAAATGATTTTTTTGTTACTAATATATTTTTAAGTCTACGTCAACATTAATTCATATTAAAATATTTTATTGATAACCTATATTTAATATTTTATTATATACAACATTAAAATATTTTCTTTTAACATTTTTTTCTATATATAAATACATATGGAGTTGATATCTACATAAACTAGTTCACATAGATCTTCAAATAATTCATTTAAATCACGTGTTGAAATATTTTTGAAAAGTATAAGGTTTAAACATCCCACTCACACATTTTTTTTTTTACTTCTAATTACTTTACATGAAATTATATTACGTCATATGGACAACAAACTAAACATGCATAGCATATTGATTTTTGTTTTTAATTATTTAGAGAATATTTTGTTTTTATTTTAAGAGGACACATCTCAACTCCATGTTTGGCACAGACAAAATTACACACTGTCCTCATATTGGGTTGTTGAATGAGCCTCTCGACTCAAAGAATATTCTAGAATATTTCATGGAGGTTAAATCCCTACCATCCACCTAATAATCATTGATAATTAAATTAAAATTTCGAAAGCCTATTCCAAAATAGATACACCTATGGACTTACTTAAAAGAGTAGCAAATTATTACATATACTAGCTCAGTGATTATATTAAATAATCAATAAATGCTAATAGGCATCAATCCATAATAAGCACCAAAACATTGACTATTTGATACATCTCAAGTTGCTAAAATTTCAAAAATCATAAAACTACCTAAATTATAACTTTATTTTAAATTATTATTATTATTAACATATAATAAAAAATTAATATATAAGTTAAATATATATACATTTGAAAGAGCATGAAACAAGATTATTAACCATTGAGATTTATCCTTGCTTTATCAAAGAGGCTTTGTTACACTACCATGGCTTATCATACCATACCCAAAAAAACATAACTCACTTCATATGACACTTGTTCATATGATA
This sequence comes from Pinus taeda, assembly GCA_000404065.3. NCBI lineage: Eukaryota > Viridiplantae > Streptophyta > Pinopsida > Pinales > Pinaceae > Pinus > Pinus taeda. The sequence continues at coordinate 90,183 of APFE030359221.1, forward strand.
TTTTTTAATTAATCAATTTAATTAAAAGGACAAAAATGTCATAATTATTTTTGAAATAAATCTCAACTTTTGATTTGTTTATATTACTACTAGCTCGGCGATATAAATTAAATAGTTAGTAAACATTGATATGCATCACCCCATAATAAACATCAAAACATTTACCTCATGATACATCTTACATTCCTAAAATAAAATCATAAAACTAGCTAAATTATAACTTTATTTAAATTATTATTATTATATTATTATTATTACTTTTATAATATATATTTTTTTTCTGAATCAGAGCTAAATCTATTAAAAAAGTGGAAAATATTTACAATGAGGACAGCGCCTCAGAAGGCCAGTTTCCTGGCCCTTAGCTTAGAGACTCGAGAACAGAATATGAGCACTGTGCCTGAAGAGAAGGAAGAGCAGCCAGGCGGCAGGCGAGTGCTAGACATTACAGTGGATATTACAAAACTGCTTCGTGCTTGCTGGGGAAGCCAAGCAGAGGAAGCCAATCGGCAAAAATCCCATCCATACATAGAAGCGTGGGAATAAGCTGAAGAAGAGTGGGGATTGAGGTCGGCCTCAACCCAGAAGTGGAAACAACCCGAAGCATGAGAAGAGCAGGCCGAGATAGTGATGAGCAGAATCTGCAAAAAAATTAGGACCAGGTGAACCAAAAGAGCACTTACTTGCCCGAGCTTTGCGGGTCGGAGCGTCGAGCAGGTGCGGAAATTGGAGCAGCAGGCAGAGACTCTTCTTCTTCATCACGGACGCTTTCTTCCGCTTGTGTGAGCATATGCATGATACCAAAATTTTGCTGAATTGGGCCACAGGCGATGATTTCCGTCTCATCAACCGTCGGCATGCCAGACACCGCCACATTCCGCGGGGAGTCCTCTTGCATGTGCATAGCAGAGGGGGGGGGATTAACATCAGCTTCCTGTGAAAGGCTAGCTTCAGGGGAGGGAGTGGACGAACTGATGGGGTCAATTGGTTCCTCTGCGTCCTCTGTTACCATGATGGTCGTAGTGAAAGTGATGATGGGCTGGTGGAGGCGACTACGGAAGGTGTACCTTGAAGTCTGAAAGGAAGAATTAGGCGCAGGCCTGGTGGGAGAGGGCGGAGGAGATGAAGGGGAGGTGGATGAGATTGGAATGACCAGAGGCGAGGCGGAGGGACCAGCTCGACCCTTGGAGGAAGAAGGACCGCCCCTGCGCGACACACCACGAGTGCGCATGATGGATTCCTTGGACGCCTGGACGGAAGAACTCAGCTGGGAACTGAGAAGCAACTGAGAGAGCTCAAGGGCTGAAGGGTCGGCCACGAGCTGAGCCGAGAGCAGAGCAGAATGATGGAGCAAATTGCACTGAGAAAGCCTGCATTTGGTTTTTGCGCGGCTCAATTTATCAACGGTGGACGCCAAGTTCGAGCCTGGAGCAGACATAATTGCCGTTGCAGAGCAATGAAGGGGAGTTAACCAAGGGTTGTCCTGAGCAGGGATCGGCGGCGAGGCACATTGAATGCCGTCCTCTAGGAGCAGCAGGCAGTTATGGCGGTCGCCTTCCGTCCAGCTGCCGCGTCGATAGCCATGTGCTGGGCACGTTGTAAGCTTAGGTGTTGGCGCCTGGCGATCACCCGGATCCGGGGTTACTTTTATAATATTAAAATTAAATAAAAATAATATATTTCTAGAAATATATTATTTTATTATTAATTTAATATTATAAAAGTAATAATAATAATATAAGTTCCAAAAAATATAATCATTAATTAATTTTTAATAACCATTAATATTATTAATTTTAACCGTATGTTAAATAAATTACGTAAGTTTCTAGTTAACCCACCTAATTTCACTAATTTCTAGAAATAGAATTTTGTTTTATCAATTTTAATATTATAAAAATAATAATAATATCAAATTTATTATTACAAGTTGGGCTGGGTCCCAGGGTCAAAAATAGCCGTTGGAGTCTCTGCTAAGTCTATTTAACCTGCTAGGCCAGATCTGTATCTTCAACTTGTCCTGACGATGAACCACACTAGTTGGTTCGAAACGCGTCGACAAAGGTCATTTTTATGTGATTCACGCCGAAGCTATTCTTATAACTATGACAGATCACAGAAGTCTCAATTCTACAAAGATCCAATAGTGATATTAAAAGGCCATGTTTCTCTTTATTTCCATGCGAGCAGGCATCTAGCTTTGTTGCCACCTTACGATGGATGTAGAGGATCTAATAAATGCCTAGATTCTTCACTTTACCACGCAATAACCAGAGATTGTTTAGAGAAACACATTACTTAATAAGGGAACCTTTTCCTCTTATCAGTTTTGTTGATATACCACTCTTCCACCATTTCCGTGGGAACTGATAGAGATACAAGGGAATTTATCAGCCAAATGTATCATTATTTTGAATCATATGCAAAGCCCACATACCACAAACAACCCACATAATACATAACACAGAAAGCATTTTATCCTGATATTTGTAAAATTAAAAGGGACTGGAAAACCATATATAAAAGATAAATCAAATATAAAATAAAATTCAAGAATCTATCCTTAATACAGTACCAGAAAAACCCACAAGTATCTAAGAAATCATGCACCAAAATTTACCCTATAAGATGAGATTGATAAGGAAGTGGATATAGGAAATTAAATAATGGGGATTATACAAACAATCAAAATCTAGTGGTGCTTGGAATGAAACCCGTAATTTGCAAAAGTAGCAATAATAATTTTCTTCAGATTGTAGGTTGCTCAGAAGAAGAGAGCAATAACACTGTTCCCTGTAGATTTTGGACTTCATTGATCCTATTAAAGCAACAACAAAATAAATTATTGTTTTACGTTTTAATACTAAGATATTTGGAACCCTTCCATATGATATATGTAATGTATACCAATATGAATTAGGGAATGTAAGTTTGATAAAAATTTCAATGGGCATATGCTAAAATAGGATCCTCTATTTCTTCTGATAAATAGATAAATATGTGTGCTCTTTCTAAACAAATATGGAATTTAATGCTTACAATTACCGTCATTATTTAGTTTTGAAGTCTTATCAAAGGAAAATTCAATCAATCCATATTCTTCGATACCATTAAATCTTGTGTTAGATGTTGAGGATTGCTAATACATGACCAAGAAGTCATCAAGTAGTAGTCCTAAACTCCAGAGAAATTTACATAAACTCTCCATTGACTTTGTCATTATGATGAACATTGAACTTCTTAAGCCATACATTTAAACCTGAAAAGAATACATTAAACTACCTAATTTAATCAAGGCTGAAAACATCTATATTGATAACGTTCTTTTTCGACTTCATCATTGAAGGAATTACATCTTTATCCTCGAAATATCGATTCTTTGGGATTTCCTATGATTTGAAGTTCTTCACCGTATATTTTTGGTTCTACAGAAGGCATCTTTCCGGATTTCATAACATGATGAATGCCCCATAAAATTATGTAATGAAGGGACAACCTTCATCATTCTTTAAACTTAGGAATTTCCTTAAACGTTGGGAATTTTATGGTTCCAAGGATCCTTTTCAATTAGCATAGGTTTTTACTTTGTTTATAATTTTTGAATGAGTTCTTAAAAATTAAGAATGGAAAAGTTTATTGAAAGTGAGTATTGGATGGTTTGTAAGAATATTAAAATAAAATGCCATGTATTTCAAGAATAGGAGGTTCGTGTTTTAGAGAATAAGAGTAACATTAGTTTTGATAGTTATTGGTTGTGTTTTTGGTTCCAATATGAATATCAATATATGGTCTAAAGAGACATAGTCTCTTTGACTACAATCATCATAGTTTATGGTGCGCATGGCTGTGGTACTGCTTGCATCCTTGCAAGCTTGTACAGGGAAATGTTACACAAGTTGACATGATGTTTCTAGCCTCTGTAGCAATTTCATTCCAGTGCTATTTAATTATGTAAAATACTTGAAAAATTCAATAAATACTCTCCCCTAATGAATTATATTATCTCATTTACTCTTAATACAAGTTGAAATATAGATTTCTGTTGAATATAACCTGTGCTAATATATCACTCAGACACAAAAAAATTCTAGAGTTTGATTCATTATTCATAGTCACCTGAAGTCTCTAGCCAAAAGTTAAACTTGGAAAATTATCCATAATAATAAAGTGCTTTTGTCTACTTAAGAAATATGGATTTTCACTGTATCTCCTTGCATGAAAACCTCAGAAGGTCTACAGTGATTTCTCGACACTTTTCCAAACCATTAAGTAGGCATAACTTGGACATATTGAGGATGCTTGTCTATCTCCTTTCTCTCCAAGTGTGAAGCAATCAATCAAGTTTTTGAGATGGTGATATATTTATATTGCTTAGTTTATGATTAAAAAGAAATTTTATATATTATGCGTTATGAACTTGTGACTAGAGGTTATTCAAGTGTCAGCATTACTCTTGTAGGTGCCATGAAATCTAATGTTTTAGGACATGTGAGTGAATTGAAACACTCAAACAATGAAGTTTGTGTTGAAATTCTACTATTTTTAACATTGTGTCACCTAATGGTGGAGTTCAAACTCATGAGCTACTCATGGAAACACTGCCAAATTTCATATAGTCCATTGTAGGGTCCATCAAAGAACCTCCACAGATACATTTTCCTATTTTCCTCCACTAAATTGTGAATTCAAACTCATGAGCTACTCATGGAAACACTGTCAACTTTCATACAGTAAAGTGTAGTGTAGGTCCCATCAAAGAACCTACATGGTTACCTTTTCCCAATTCCCTCCAGTTCATTGTGTAATACAACACAATCTGAAACACACAAAGCCACCTACGAAGCAGATCTCGCAAAACACATTTCTCTCACTCCAGTCATGAAGCATGAGTCACTTTATCACTTAGAAAGAATTTTAACTCCAAATATAACCCTTTCCTTGCATCGATTATTTTGTCTTATTCATAGTTTTACATTACATCTCATGATGGATTAATCTTGAGAAGGTAAAAAAATGACCATCTAAATAAATTTTTTTTTTAAATATTCAAAATTATATAGATGAACCATGAAAAAATCAAGGTTGATATTCCTAAACCATACATTTAAACCTCACAAGAATAACATTAAGCTACCTAATTTAATTTAAACTACCTTCATCGTTCCTTGAACTCAGGATTTTCCTTAAACATTGGTAATTTTATGGTTCTAAAGATCCTTTTGAGTTAGCATAGGTTTTTACTTTATCTATAATTTGAAATGAGTTCTTTCAAAAAAATTGATAGGTTTAATGCAATTTAGTAAAATGGAAAAGTTTCTTGAAAGTGAGTATTGTATGGTTTGTAAAAAATTTAAAATTAAAATGCCTTCTATTTCAATAATATGTTGTCACATCAAATCATTATGCATTATTGAAAAAATCCATTCCCTTTCCAAACTTTATTAAGTTTTCTACTATAGAAATTCTCAATTGAAAAATATAAAATCATAAATTTAACTTGCATCTATGAATCTCATTCCACAAAGATAATAGTAGCAATGTGTGGAAAATATGTTTTCCCTTATATAATATAATTTATTATAATTATAATTATGCTTCTAAATTATTTTCTATTTCATATAAATATATTCTATTATATAAATAATTGATTTATTATTAGAATTTTTCTTTTCAGTTTAAAAAAAAATCCTATCGGCGTCTCCTTGCACCTTTTGGGGAAATTGCTAGTTTTATTATTCAATATAACAAGGGGAAATACATGAGTTATAGGAGCAAGTAATGCGATCGCGACCCAGGAGGTTAAAAACAAAAGACAATTCTCATGGGGTTTAGGAACATATATGAACAACAAAGCAAAAGCATTAGCAACACTTTAAGGACTAAGAATTCTGAGCACACTAACCACGGGAAAGATTACCTCCATAGGAAAGTAGAATTTTCATTAGGTTTAAGAAAAGCTATGAACAACAAAGTAGAATCATTAGCAACATTTAATTGCTAAGATTTCTAGGCACACTAAAACCCAAAAAATATTACCTCCATAACAGAGTCATATCTTATCTTCTTAATATTGGAAAAACAAGATTTGATACACTTAGAAACTATTTAGTCATGTACAAGTCCCAAGAACCCATAACACAGAAGCACAAAAGTGGACATCGCAATGAATATGGAATTAATATTGGATATGGTAGAACTGAGGGTGCTAGAAGAATCTTGGGCAAATGTTTTATAGTCAACCCTAAATCAAATATGCATGAAATTCCCTAAGAAGTTGGAGGATGGGACCCAAACATTGGAACATTAATACCTCAGTAATTGCAAAAAAAAAACTTTTTATTCTCCAATGGTGTGGAAAATGAGAAGCGAGGAGTAGGAGGATCAAGAGGTGTCATTATGACCCAAGAGGTAAAAAAAGAAAAAAAATGTCATGGGATTTCATAACAGTTACCAACAACAAAGTAGAAGAAGTAGCAATGCTTCAAGGGTTAAAAATTCCAAAATAATTGGGTATGGGATAATTGAGGGTCCTGAAGAGTATTTGAGGTCCATAGGTAACCATCACATATCCTTGTTAAGAGAAATAAGAAACAATAGAGAAAGGATTGGATGGACTCTTCCCGCATGTCAATACTAGTCCAAGGATGCTAAAATAAGATTGACAAAGAAATAGAAGCAGAGGAAATAAATCAATATGGATATATGACACACACCCAAATGTCACATTAGCTTATGAAAAAAGAGGGAAAATAAAGGTAGACAATTAGATAGATCACTAACAACAAGGGCCTAGATAGCATGTAAGACCTGAACAATGAAGAGAAGAATGAAATAGGTAAGATAGCCAGTCATGGGAAATAAGGAAATTATTTCCTATCCTTTCACGGGACTCCTAATATTCCCAAGAAAAACACTCACAAAGGTAGCATGGTCAATAGAAGCATCCTCAACTATTATCAACCTCAAGACTATCTTGCAGTCTCCCAAGTACTCTAAAATGAGGAACAACTACCCCAATTGATCAGTTATAGACAGAGAAGTTGGGTGGGTGCAATATGACATCTTAGAATGCAAAGAGAAGATTAGAAAACTGGAGGAAACTGACACAATTTTATCCAGGTCAACGGGGTACCTAATGGAGAAGGTGAGTGCAGTAGAAATTGTGTAGAAAATCAACATTTGTTCACAAGGTGAGTAGAAAAAAAATAAGATAGTTGCAATAAAGGAGAAATTGAGTTATTGAGGAGTTGGATCAATCCTTGATATACTATATTAGCAATATCAATGAGGGCCATCCTAAACCTACACATAATACAGAGAGTAGAGTGAATAACATATGGAAAAGTTGCCAACCAAGAAATCATGGTTGCTAATCATTAGAAAAAGCAACAAACTAGTCAATTCTAACGTATAAGTTATTTTATATATTAGAAAATGTTGGGATTTTGTATAAGTCGCTACCTTCACTTTCTTTATATATTCATTCACAAGAATGATAGTAAAGTCGAAATGAGTTATAATTCCCATCTTGTAGTTCACAGTAAGAACTTGGCTACTTTAAATATTCTGAATCTAGTTCAGTATATTATTCCTTATGAGCATAAGCAATGATATGACCTACGGGTATAATCCTTAGGAGGAGATGGGGTGCCTACATGGTTTTTCCTACTGTGAATACAACACTTGTCACTGTTAAAAAAATATTATAATATTGAGTTAGCATCCATTCATGATGCATGCTATGATCAAAATATTTAAAAATGACTACAAGGCACATCAATTATTATCAAAGAATAAAATACAAAGTCTTTGTGGTTGTATACCTGAAGACCCACTCTAGTAAATAAAGCAACACTTACTTCTTTGGACTTGAGCAAGTCTAGGTATGCTATATTTCCAATAGAATCCCTCCCATTAAGGTCTTTTTCAATAGTAGATGATATTTGTTCGATCTCACTCCCCAGATAGTTAGGATCATATATCTTTTCTAAAACAACAACACCCTCAACTAGATTTTTTTTGTGTTGGGAGAAAACATGAATAAGTTGCAGGTCCATTCTAAACAAATGTGTTTACATTTGATTAAAAGCATAAATTGTATGCAAACTAAGTAAACCTTCATAAAGAGCCAATATGGAGTTCTCGCGAGAACAACATCAATACAAGTTGCAAGAGGGTTGGTAACCTTGTTGCACCTAGCATCCACTGGCTATTGGCATTATGATACAGGTGTTGTCCTTGATGGCAACTCACTCAGATGAAATATCATAGTACACTAGGTTAACAATAAAGAATTGTAGATCAGACTACACATAATGAAGAAGGAGAGGTATACGCAAGTTCACCTTGACCAAGCTGTGTATGCACGTAGGTTCACTATATACAAGTTGCGTATATGTACACACGGACTATCACAGAGGAAAAAACGCGTATATGTTGGAAAACTAACTTTTGGTCCGTGGTATTTGGTCCAAGGTATTTTGACCCATGGTATTGGTCAAAGCTATTTGGTTCGACGTATTGACCCTAGGTATTTGGTCCAAGGTATTGGTCTTAAGTGATTTTGGTCCATGGTATTGAGAAAGGCATAAAATTATAAAAGGAGGAGAAGATCATTAGGCCAAGCAGTGAAAATATCGAATATCTGATGAAGTGTGAGACTAGTATGTAGGTTATTGGGTGTTGGTGCATTGTTGGATCTGAACCAAGGATGAACCTTAGTGGATGGTGAGGGATTAGATCTAATGATGGATATCTTAAGGTGTAAAATTAACTATCATTATGTCTTTTTTCTCATGTATCTTCTAGATCTGAATACTGAAGCATATATTATTCTGTAAATGTTATGATATAGGTATAACTAAAGTATGGTATAGTTGTAAAATTATGAAATAACATTTATAGATGTATATGCTGGTTGGATTTGAAAAAAGTGCATACACATGCTAGTTAGGCATAGGGAAGTCACATATATCTTGTGAAGAATGTTTTAGTTGTTTCTGTTTGCTGTTACAGAGATCAAGGTTCTATTCTGGTGACAATATTCTGAATGATCAGATTCAAGAGTTTCAGTGATTGGCTTATGTACTTGATGATTGTATTGCAGCTATGATGTTGTTGATGGGTCCAGTATGAAAATTGGATGAACAATGCATTCAGATTATGATGTTGTGTTCCAGGAGTGTCCAGTCTGAAAATTTATGAAACATGGTGCCCGATAGAAGAGTGGAGTTTCCTATAGGGTCGCACCTATGTACTAGTAAACATATTGGCTAGTACAATAGCTAGGGGATTGTAGCTCCCTTATAGTAGTAGCTGGAAAATGGGAGAAGGTTGAAGCCTTCTGTAGGGAGGCTATTTTGGTCTATGTCTACACCAGTACAAAATTGTAAGAAGATTTTTCTTATTATTAAAAGAAGATAGAGACGATAGCAATAGGTGGCTTTTACCCACATTGGGTTTCCACCTTATATCTTGGTGTTTATGTGTGATGCTTATGTGTAATGCTTTATTCTACATTTATTGCACTGTCTAATTAGTAGTTGACATACTAGTTAAAGTTCAATGCATGGTAAATTGGGTAAATCAAAAGTTATCTGCATATACACTGGTTGCTTTAAGAATAGTCATGTGTACACGCTAGTTCACTTAGATAAAGTAGCGTATACAAATCTGCTTATGGAAATGAAATATTATTGATTTACAAATACTAATTCACCCCCCTCTCAGTATTATTTCCAACACTTCCATGTCCCTGACACGTAATCTAACACGATGATCACTAATATAATATGGAAGGCTCATGTTATCTTGGCTTTTGTAATGTATGAAAAAAAAGTCATGTCTAAAAGTGTTTCATTTCTTGGTAATTTCTTTGCTTTTAACATTGTTGCATTGTTAGAGTTCAGATAGGGTGACCCTCTTAAAATAAAAACAACTGAATAAGAAAGTGATTGACTTTCCTTTCTAGATAGTACATTTGTTGTTTTTGATTCATTATTCTTGGGTATACTGCTATTATGTTCATGTTTAAATATTGGTTTATTTGTTGCCCTTTTATTATGTACATAAAAGATCATGTAAGCCTTCTGATGGAATACTGATTTCTCACTTACTTGATATACCTGCAATCCATATTCACCAGATTAGTAATGGCCAAAATTTGAGCTTGGGCCAGCATGCACCAAAACACCATAGACAGGTATATTTCGAATCCCCTTTATAGAAGTGACGAAAAACCAAGCATATGAAAGTTGGGCTGTTAAAATTTCTAAGTAAAATAAATGCACACACAGTACAGTTATTGACTTACATATGGACCACTCACAAAAGGTTTCATATCTAGTGCAAGCCCAAGCTCCACTTTCTTATTAATTTTTTCCCAAAATCCTCTTGGGGTGAAGCATTTCATATCAACGACAAGGATGTATGGAGACTTATCCACTATTAGTTGTATTGGAAATTGAACATTTACTTCACATTGTTGACATTGATAAAATTTCTCTCATCCATCTAGCTGCTCAACTGCAAAGTACTGGGAAATTGCCTTCAACAATGAGTTTCCCTGTACAATCTATAAAGTAAAATCTAGGAAATGATCATATTTACTAGAAACATATGAAAATTGTGTTAACTTGACCTACATATCCATGTAACCAGAGATGAAAAACTATTAACTAAAATATTGGAAGCATTCATGCAAGTTATATTTCCACCCATAAATCGGTAATATTCTTGGTCATCAAAGCTCAACTCGTATACTTGCCTAATGGAAATCCACAAACCTTGCTTGATTTCTAAGATGACCACTAAAAATTTTGTGTACAAGGATTTTTGCATAGGCACTTGGAGATTCACTAGTTATCCCCACAGGCAGACAACATCTGTGCATGGACTCCATCATATTTACCATATATTCATGAGCATCTTTGTGTCTTGAAATGAAAATATTACGATATATGCCTCATACCAGGTCAAGAATTAAAGTGTCTGACAAAAACTAGAGATTCATTCTAAAAAATGAAAGAGGTAACTAGGAGAAAAGTGGTTCAAAATTAGACATACTAACTTATGTTTTCCAAAAAAATGTTCTATCAAAATTCAAGATCCAACACAAGTTCCTCACCATATGAAAAGGTGTCAAAATATTGCCACTTGAAGCCAAAGTGTTCATGACATGCTTTTTATTACATACATTGCATTGAATCCAAATGCATAACCTTCATATTTGCAAAAATATAACATTAGTAACAATAATATGCAATAACAACAAAGAAAATTGAGTTATTAATGTAGAAAAAAATGAACATAACATAACAAATAGTCCCATAGGGCTATAATTGAGAGGACAATTAGAATTATTGGTAACTAGAACGCATGGATGCTATTAAAACTAAATTAAAATATAACATGCCATTCGTAGGAATAATATTATTCTTATATAACATCCAACACTCAACATATACAGTCAAACATAATTTTGGCACAATATTTTATTTCGAACCTAGCTTGATGGATCGACCAAATATGTTGTTCAAAGAGGATATCAAGATGAAGCAACCAAATATACCTCTTTGGAACATAATTGACAAGCATTGAGATAGGTATATGCATTCCCTTACATGTTTCCTGGTACTCTTTAAACCCATACTAAGTTTGTTGTAAGATCGCGTTTAATGAGGATGTGAGCTCAAAGATGTTAAACAACAAGAAAGCTTGGCCATCAATACCTTCAATGACATTAAAAGAAAGAAATGAAGAATACATTTTTTTTTAAAATAATACTAATCTAATAACAAAGAAAGGGGGTAAAATTACAACGTGACTGTAGTCAAAACTCTGCTCTGAAGAGAGGCAGAACTGTCAAGATAAGTAGATAAGAGGACTGCTTGTGGGCAGTAAACTCATTCTTGAATGAATAATCAGGACCCACAGAGGGGAATAGGTTAAGGTCTTCTTGATGTTGCAGGATAAACAAAAATTCAGAAATACACCAGAATTCCACATAACTGTTTGCACAAAAGACTTGCCCAGTTGTAAGGACTTCTTGACACGTAGACAAAGCAAAAGTGACCATCTTAGTCATCTAGAGGCTCTTCCACAATGCGGCACCATCCGAAATTAGGCAGATCCCTTGCATGAGCAGAATCAGGATCAGAAGGACCAAGATCAACAGACGTTATCACCACATCCTAAGCGCTGCCAACCTGAGCATCTGAAGCCTGCAAAGACGCTCTATCAATCCCCAGTTGGTGGGTCAAAGTTGGAATAAAGATAGCCCCAAATCCCTTCAGATGAGAGCTAGAATCCTCTGTCTGAGCTACCTCATGGAAAACCACCGAGATATGAGTTGTTATCCTTGGGCGATTCAAAGAGCTATTGAAGGTGAAGATTGGAGAGCCAGAAGTGGGAGGTAGCCCTGGGTGGTGGCTAGGAGAATGAAGCCACCCTCTCCCAATGCAGGTGCTGGAGTAGTGGCCAACAATCAACTCACTGGAAAGGGAAGGCGAATCAGAGGAAGGGCTGGAAGGCGCACGTCGGGGCTGGCCTCTTCGGTACTGCATTCTATGTCGCAAGTGAGGCATCAGGGAGATAACAGCAACGAGATAGCGGCAAGGCTGAGCAACAACGTTGACAGGGAGATAGCAGTAGTAGGATAGAAGCAAGGCTAAGCAATAAAGTTGATATCAAATCAGAAAGACTTCGAAACAAAGGCCAAAGGCCCAAGGGAAGAGCCAGTGGATTAACTGAGGCTAATCTTCCAGAAGAACAGAGCCAAGCTCCGAATTATCCTCTCCTTTCAAGTCAGGAGAGGCCTTAGGGATAACCGAACCAACAACAAATAGACATAAATCAGAGTTGAGGCCAGAGGTGAGAAAATGATGCGAGTGAATCAACGAAGGTGAATCCACCGCAAGCCTATGGATGAACCTTGATTTATCATCCTCTGGCACGCATCGAGAAGTGCACTCCATAGCTGTTGCATTGAAGAATGTCGTGTACTGAGGCATGATGGAGCATGCAGAGAAAATAACTAGAGCAGTGGACATGATGGGAGAACTAGAGCCTCTGGAGTGAAAGCAGATGAGCCCTGTTCTTGGCAAATGTCGAGAGCCAATTTCCATGCGTCTATTAATCTTTCTGTACTAGGTAGGTAGGTGTCGATCCACCTCGCCACATCCCTGTCCCTTCACGTTTAAGGTGAGATTATACACCCACATCTGGGAGAAATGAAGAATACATTAAGAAATGGAAGATCTCATAATTAGCCAATCTTATAATACCCCTTAAACACCACCCTTTGTTGAATCATGAATATCAGGGTCAAAGTATCTGTACATTCTTCGATGTCAAACTCCATGTTAGAGCCAAACACTGTTGCTGCTTCACACTCCTAGAGCTGTAAATACACTCTTTTTTCTTTCCACACAACTTCATTTCCACCCTAGCTTGATGGATCAACTAAATAGACCACCAAAAGAGGATATCAAGATGAAGCAATCAAATATACCTCTTTGGGGCATAATTGACAAACGTTGAGATAAGTACATGCCTTCCCTTACATGTTTTCTAATACTCCTTAAACCTAGATTAATTTTCTGGTAAGATCAAGTTTAATGAGGATGAGAGGCTAATAGATTAATTAAGACATGTAATGAAAGGTGCTTATTTGAATAAGAAAGTTGAAATCTCATCATTTGTCTAGTAAAAAGATTATAAAGCCTCGAAACATTATTTCCCTATGTCAATGCTATACAAAAAAAATAATATGTTACCAAGTAGCTTTACATGCATGATCAATTCATTAAATTTCTCTATTTTGTTTATTTTATTCAATTGTTTTATTTTTTTATCACCTTCAAAATTAAGTCTTCGAACACTTGCCACTTGCTAGGTCCTTGGTGGAAAAAATTCAGAATTTTTCCACTTGAATCTTAAACTATATCTTTAGAGATTTTTCATTTAAATATAAACCACACCTGTAGTGATACAAGTCACCAATGCAATTGGCAAATATTTGTGAAAATGCATTCCAAGAATTACAACCAATTGCCTTCATAGAGGGAAACACTTTTGTTTAATAAACATAAAGTCCATGTCTAAAGCTTCAACATGATGTATATTTCAAAATTGAAGAAAAATGTTACAAAATAAGGTTGTAAACCCTTTCTTCTAAGGTGAATGCCACTTGACAATGACATTTACAAATTATAATAAGGACTCAGAGTCCAAAAAGGTGAATAGCAAGGTTATTGTGATGCCTAGGAAATGACACTTTCATGTGATATTAATATTTAAATATTAATATCATAATGTTTTCTCTTTTGTTCAAAATCTCAAATATACTTCACTATAAGATGCTTCAGAATTTCCATTGAGTTCCATCTCATTTCAGGTGAGTGATAACATTTATTTGTAGCTAAACAAACAACATTTCAAGGGTTAATAACACTACAAACCAAATTGTTTCCCTACCAACATATATGATATTGCATCATATTAATACTTATACCTACCATTTATATTTTCCTCCTTAGTTGAGTTTCCATGATGTTATTAATGTCCAAAATCTAGAATAGTATGAGACTCCTCTTTTGGGGGAGGACATTTAAGTTTTTCAAGTCTCCATCCTACATATAAGAATACAAACTTATAGCCACCATTTGCTGAAGGATATAATGTTGGATGTGTACACTCATTCCAGCAAGCAGAAACACCATGATCCATATTTTGTTTGGTTTCAACATCAATTCCCCACTCAGGCCAAATGGTTTACAGAATCAACTTAGGCATATTTCCCACAACTAATGGAGGATGCAGGGACACTTTATATGAGAAAAAGGAAGACATTTTAAGATGCATATAACTAGGATAGTGTGGCGTGTCAGCTCTTGAATGATCAATGCTATGCACTATTGGGAACCTCTAGTTCGGTTGGCTAGGAATCCTTAGCCAACATGTCACTCCACTTAGGGTCATAGAGATTGAATGGTTCAAATACATGATTGAATGCTAAAAACCTATATAATAAATCCACGAACCCTCACCCAAATTGACTAATTTATAAACCCTAAAGACTAAGTTGAATTAACCCATCTATAACTTTAAATTATAAACACAAGATGAAATAAACTGAGATACAATGTTACTTACAGCTAGGAGTAGTGAGCTTGAGTGTCATGAACATCTACATTTTCCACTAGCCGATGAATAGAAAGTGAAGCGTTGTAGGGTTTGACTACTGTATATAAGACCTTGGGAGAAGAAAATACATAGAATGTGAGTATACAAGCATCATCCTTCCTCACAAGACTTTTATTTTCCCCTTCTAGCATTATTGTCCCCTACATTCTAGAAAAAATCATGCCTATAGAGTCATCTATTTCCTTGGCATAAATTATTTCCTTCCCATGCAACCAGAGTAGTAGTTTCATTCAATAAGTTTGCAAGAATTTTCTACCAAAGAAAAGGGTTCTCATTGCAATGACTCCTAGTGAAACACCACTATTCAAACTTTTTTATTGTTATCATACACTTTCAAAATACTTTTCCTTCCTTTAACATTTGGTACATCCATAGATACCACATAAAAAATATGGATTTCATTATGGGCATTAGATTCAAAAACCACCTAGTTATAAATAAATTATTGGTTACCTTTTATAAATTGTTAAAATACCGATCGATCAAAATGTCTCAGGCACAACAAAGCAACATCAAGTATATCAACCCTGTTGGTTGCATCAATGACAATGATACCAATGTTCCCTTCAAATCCATCCATTTTAGTAAGAAGTTAATTGAGGGTTTGTTCGAGCTCATCAACTCCTTCACCTATTTGAGCTCCTCTTTACCTGACAACTGCATCAATTTCATCCACGAAAAAAATGGAAAGGGCATTTTCCTTGGACTTTTTGAACATGGTACACACTGTAGATGCTCCAATATCAGCAAACATCTCAAAGGGTCACTCCAGTATTTTGTTCCATTTGTAATTTTTCCTTAGATTTACCAAAGGAAAGGGGAAATCCAATACCTCTAGGTCATGCAATTCCTCCTAAAGATCTCATCGATAAGAAGAAAAATTCTCCAACAAGGATGAGAGGAAACGATAAATATCTAATTAAATTCAGTAGGGATAAGCTTGAGTCCTCCTGAGCATTTTGTGTTGCAAAATCTATATTCCTCCCTCTAAATTTCTGTAGAAGATCTTGGCAAAAATCCAAAGCCAAATAACATGGAAAAGAAAATAGAAAAACACCTGAAAATCTCATTCAAACATTACAAACCAACATATTGAAGATCCAAATGCTCGTGGTGATAAAATACTCATTTTACACAAACTACCAACAACAAAAAAATAAAAAGCATCCATTATCATGTAAGAATGTAAGGCATCCTCACATACCTTAACATGTACATAAAAGATATAGATTCAAATATGGGTAATAGATTTAAAAACCACCCAATTGCAAAATAATGTAGGCTAGATTTTAAAAATTCTTAAAATACCTGTCGATCGAAACATCCCGGCTACAACAAAGTAATATCAAGTATATCAACCCTATTGTTTGCAACAATCACTATGATACCATTCTTCCCTTCAAATCCATCAATTTAGGTAAGAAGTTGATTCCATGTTTGTTCTCACTCATCATTTCGTCCACCTATTCTGGTTCCTCTCTACTTGCCAATTGCATCAATTTCATCCATGAAAATAATGCAAGGGGCATTTTCCTTACCGTTTTTGAACATGTCACTATGCTCCAATCCCAAGAAACATCTCATCCCAATAGGTGACACCAAAATTTGGTTCCATCTGTAATTTTTCATTCGATATCATTTTCAAGAAAACAAATTTTATATAGCTCTAAGCTACACTAATGTTCAACCAGCGCTATGTGTCCCATTATTTTTATTGACAAATCATGTGTCCAATTTTGGAAATTACCTTTTCACATAGAAACTAAAGAACATCACGTATGGTTTTGAATGGTCCTTTATATCTACTTTGGTGCTAGCTCGAGAAAGCAAATTTTATATCATCTTAAGCTACACCAATTCTCTATCGAAGCTAGGGGTACCATTATATTTGTTCACAAATATTGCATATAATCTTGAAAAATAGTATAACTCAACAAAAAATTATTCAAATTGGACATTTCCATGAGAAATAATATTCAAATTGGACACTTCCCATGAAAAGGAAAGGTTGACCTATAGCTGTAATGTGAAGAAGTTGATGCTAAAAAGTTTAACTATTGTAATGTGAAGAAGAAGTTGATGCTGACAAGTTTAACTATTTTGAATAGTAAACTAAATATCTAAAATACTTTAAAAAAAGAAAAAAGAAAAAAAAACATAAATGTAAAAAAAAAGAACATATCCAAAATATAAGACTTTTTTATGATGTTCTACATCCTACTAAAACAACAAAATTGATTCTTTTTAATAGTTTCCTATACGACATGAGAAAATAAGAACATATAATCAAGGACTAATTTACAAAAAATGATTTCAAAATTTGAAGCAAAGCTGTATACTTTTTGAGACTTCCATTTACGAAACAATGTTTCCCAAAAATGCTCACCTCCTAATAAAGAAGAAGGAATTGGAAAATGAATTTCAGAGCTTAGTGTAGTCATTATATTTAAATTATTTGTCTAAGAGGTTCGAATGTGAAATTGTTTCATAGACAATGCAATATTTTTATATTATCATTGACTCCATTACAATCTTTGTACTAGCCATTGCATATGTTATTGAGACATGATGCTGTAGAAGGAAACTTGGCAGTTTTAGAGCCCAACAAGCATAGAACCAGCTTAAGGCTATGGTTTCTCTGTGGGGTATGTTAACAACAAGATGTTCAGAGATGTGGTGTTTTTCCTTTTCCTTTGTTTTTTGAAAAAGAAGAACTACCTTCTTCTATTATGAGGGCATTTTACTACACAGAGATTGTAGAATACTATGCATAGTTGTTATAGACCTAAGCATGAAGAAAGAGAAACATGATATGGAAAATGGCATAATGATACATTATTTGTCCAACAAATTCGAGAGAAGCATACCCCTAACTCAACATGGCAGGAAAAATGTCGATTGCTTGATGTATAAGAAATAGTTAGTTGCACATCATGAAATTCACAGAGTGTTGCTCATTGCCACTACATCCACCCATTGTTGAACTAGGAGAAACATAAGTGTTAGTACATTAGACGAAGCAACATTAAGGTAGCATAGAAATGGGTAGACGAAAACACAGTTCAAATGTTGGACAAATGTCATCGGTGTGAAAACTTTTTTGGATGTCAGACATATGTTTAGGGCGTAATGTTGGACATATGTCGTTGGTGTAACAAAAGAGTAGATGAAGACTTGCAATGAGAAAATTTGAAATGGAAAGTTTATCAACGTAAACATAAGATACAAATATTATAAAGTCTAATGCGTACATAATGTAAATGACACCAAGAATTTTAAGTGGCATAATATTATTGTGGTGTAGTATGTAGAGGTAGGAATTGGGTGAACAAGAGGGGACAAAGTAGACTTAAGGACATTACCTATTACTTATATCTATGATTAGAACATAAACATGGATACACAATGAATGAGCTTAAAGTAATGGAACTTTAATTATGTATATGAAACTAGGAGAGTTCATTGTAAAGGTGTTAAGTGTCAACATAGTACTCATATATACAAAGAATGAGGTAAAAGTAATGGAACTTTAATTCTATATATGAAACTAGGGGAGTTAATTTTAAAGGTTTTAAGTGTCAACATAATACTCATAAATTTAGAGAAGGAATATGATTAGTATTACAATTACATCATGAAGAGATATGTCAAAATGAAGAGAAATTTTTGTTAAACTATATTTAATCCAATGGGAAAAAAAGATTAGTGTGAAAAATGAGGTACATTCACTTGTAAGTTTGGATGTTGAAGTGACACAATTAAAATGGCTAACATAAAAAATGAGTCAGATTATTGTAGTATGTGTTATGTAGTAGTATTTTTGTTCCTAGACTAAATTAGTCATTCATGTTAGTCATTTCTAGTTGTATTATTTATTATCTAGTCCTACATTTAAATATGGGACTAAATTAGTCATTTATGTTGGTCATTTTTAGTTTTTTCACTTAAGATTACTCATTTTTGGCAGTATTTCACTATGAAAAGCTATAGTGACTAATGTTTTTAGTCACATAGTCACTAATTTCTCACTTTCTACTAGTGCTGCCATCAACACATAACTGTTAGTTCTTAAATAAACATAGATATACATTGGTTATATTACCATGCTATGCCAAGAATGTTTCTTGCAACATAAGACATCCACGCCATCTCTCAAGGGATTCCAATTCCCTTGACAAATCCAGATTTAACTAGAGACTAGCTAATATACTTCTCAAATATAAGGTAATGAATCTAACACATATCCACATAATGTCAGACAAGATTAAGGTTTAGAATACCTCCTGTATGAAAATGACTCATTCGTTTCGAATTAAGGCTTCAAAAAATAGCCAAAACAATTCTTGACCAATTCCTTTCTTCAACCTTTTCCTTGGTGAAATTGACTATTACTATACATTGTCACATCACCCAATTGTTAGTTATATAAACACATCAATTATTACATTGTCATGCTAATACCAAGTATGTTTCCTGCAATTGTTTACACATGTCAACCACATGTTCCAAATATCAAGATATTAATTTCAAATGAACCTTTACCAAGACTAACGATGATTTCAGAATCCATAGTCAACTCATAGTCATTAGACATAATGCTACAACTGTCACCTATTACACTAAAATACATATCAACTGTCTCAACGCATATGTGTTAGTACAATCGTCTTAAAACATGTTCATTTTAACAAATATTCATATCATGCAATTAATCAAACATTCAAGAAACTTTCAAACATACCATGTTAAATAAATAAACTAGACGACATAATAGACACCAAACACTAAAACAAAAAATAGACGACATAATCAAACAATGAAGCACCAAGTAAACAACATAAGAAAGATCGTACCTTAATGTATCTCATGGGAGGCTATCTTTTCTACACAATCAATCTAGATTAGCATGATATAACTTCACCACATATCAACACAAAAATAAGTAAGGTCATGATATCCATAATAGTCACTACATAACATGTTCATATCATAAACTCATAAACATTTGTCACTTATGCATAACAATCACATATGTATGATCAATCTAGATTAGTACAACATAATGTCATAAATAAGTTGACTTCTACATGAATGTCATAACCCTAACCATATGCATAGGCCAGTCCAATTTACCATGATACATATAACGTCAACATCTTAATGTAATAACCCTAATCATCAAATTACTAGCATATAAAAAGAACAAGTTATATATCATTCTTATCAACAAAATATAAGCTAACCATCAAGCTAACTATCATATAACAACAACAAGTTAACCTATAACATGCTCATCAACAACCTATAACATAATCATCAAGTTATCTAGCATAAAAAAACAAGAGAAATGCTCACCACCACATGTTACTACCACTCATGACTATCTGACACATGTGCATATGAGTAAACTAATCAACTAGCATCTATCATGTATGTAACAATAAAACCAATAGACATGTACATAAACCTAATGCATATAACCCTAATGCATATAAAAGTCTATTAACTAACACACCTGCATGCCCAACATCTAAAACTATACGATGACATGCTCTTGCGTCGGGGACAAATGTTGCAACCTCACTTTTATGATCTACATCTCATGCTCTATCTCATTCAAAACATTAGCAACATAACAAGCAACAAAATCATGATGACCTAATTAAATACAATCACCTCACAATGCATGTCCGAACTATCATACATCCATAACAAATGCATATACAACCATACGCTCATGATGAAACATCGCACAACAATGCCCTCAACCTCCATACGAAAACATCACTACAACCATGATCAAGACCATGTAAATGAAACACGTACATGGACTACAAGCATAAGAAACACATCAAACCAACATCAATGCATGTCCAACACACTGACCATCCATTCCGAGGGGTGAACCATGTTGTGATACCTCTTTGAGGTATCATATATGACCCAAAGACAACACAACCCACTCTGATACCACTCTCTAACACCCTCCTTCCATATCTACCCAAGTAATCGACCAACCAGGGTAAGCATGTGACAAGAGGATAATATGATATGATTCAGCTCCTATTTATCCTTAAGGAAGTGCAGTTGATGGAAACCCATCAAACGTACCTTCGACATCATCAAAAACACTTCAAAGAGGCATCCCAACCATAGAGGTATCATGCCCCTGGCTCGCATTGATTTTTTAAGTTATTAAACCTTTGGACACTGCCATGCTATGGGTGTGCCAATGTTTAGAGAGATGTGGATGCTCCCACAAGCCCACATGCCTGTGTCCATGGACTATTTCCAGCATACTTGTGTTGGACTCTGCGAGATTTAAGGCACTTTTCAAGCCTAGAGTTTCGACCACTAGCCAGAACTTGCTGTAGCTTCCAGAATCCATTAAACACATGATGAGAAGACTAATAAACCAAAAGTAACTCCAGATAGGCCTGACCATCCCCAACCATGACTCACATTCTTTTAAACACTTGGCATCAATCCAATCTACAAGTCTAGGATAGAAGCCAGAGAATGAATGTTATGCAAATAGCTCATAAAATAGAATAAAAGATAGATAAACAACTTGAAAGTCAACCTCCTCAAGGGGGAAACTTCCTTTACATTACACAAATAAAAAATTCTGGGATGATACAAATGGCAAGACCTCCTTTATATATATAGGAGTCTAAGGGGTCACAATATAATCAGAGCCAACATAACAATAATAATGTTAGCGCACAACAATAATAATAGTTGGATTATATGGGGCACAATAATAACAATATGGGGACAACATAGGCACAAAAGTAACAATAAGGACTACAATGAAAATAATAAGAAGGGAATACTCTAGTATTACGGGGACCTAACATGCCCCTCTCCTTCAAAAAGGTGTTGTCCTCAATGCTTGAGTAGTTCTGGATGCTTTTGTATAAAATTCTCATCCTCCCATATGGAATATTCAATGGGTAAGCTCTTCCACTTGATGAGATACTCTGAAATTCCTCAGTTTTGTAGCTATTGAGTTCTTTCTTCAATGAGTTCGTCAGGTTCCAATATGATTTTTCCTTCCTCATCAAGTTATGGAAATATTGTTTGAACTGTTAGCTTGTCACCTATAACCTTCTTTAAGCATGAAACATGGAAAACTGGGTGCACTCGGGACGATGTAAGAAGTTCCAATTTGTATGCCATAGTACCAAGCTTTTTCAACTCCTTGTATGGACCATAATACTTTGGTGATAATATATTATTCTTCTTAGCTTGCTTGAGGGACATTTTTTTGTATGGTTGTAGTCGTAGAAATACCTAGTCACCTACATCAAAACTTCTTTTGTTGCAATGTTGATTTTCCTATTGTTTCATTATATTCTATGCTGAAGTTAGGTTATCCTTTAAGAGTTGGAGAACCTTTTGTTGATGCTCAATGTGATCTTCCACTGCTTAAACCTTAGAATTTTCTCTTAAATATTATGTGATGGATAGTGGATTATATCCATCAAGTGCCATAAGTGGGGTCATTTTTGCTGTAGTATGGAAGAAAGTGTTATACCACCATTCAGCTAGAGGCAACCATTTGACCCATTATGTCTATTTATTAGATACAAAGCAACGAAGATATCCTTCGAAACATTTTTTCACTATCTCAATTTTCTCATCAGATTGAGGATTATAAGATGAGCTATGAGCTAACTAAATACCAATACAAGAAAATATTTCTGTCCAAAAATTTCTAGTGAAAATTGGATCTCTGTCGCTTACAATAATCTTTGGGTTTCCATGTAGCTTTTGAATTGTTTCCATAAATTTAGTAGAAACTATATTGGCTTTAAATGGATGAGATAATTCACAAAAGTTTGCATACTTGGTAAGTCTATCAACTACCACCATGATGACACTCTTTCCTTCGGACTTGGGTAAACCTATGATAAAATCCATTGAAACCTCCTCCCAATGTTGACTTGGAATGGATAAAGTTTGTAATAGACCTGGGGTCTTAATTGTCTCAACTTTATTTTGTTGGAAAAATAAACATTCCGCCACAAACTTTTGAATATTAGATTTAAGACCATCCCAAAAAAAATCCTTCTTAACCTTGTGGTAGGTTTTTAAAAATCCCGAATGCACTCCTAAGGGATAGTATGCAATTCCAGAAGAATATTTTATTTGTGTTGGGAATTCTTATAGAGGTATAAGCTATATTTGTACCATAGCGAATCATTTTTCCAGCTAAATGTATTAGATGTACTAGGATCTTGCTGCATCTTTTGAATGAGTTCCCACACTTCTTCGTCATTTTTCTATTCATCCCTTCATTTATCCAATTTGGTTGGACAATAGAAATGGATCAAAGCAATGCTTCCACATCCTCATCCTTTCTTGAGAGTTCATTTGCAACAACATTTTGCTTCCTTTTCTTGTAGATGATTTTAAAGTCATAACCCAACATATTTGTGACCCATTTTTGTTGCTCTTATGAAGATACTATTTGTTCCAAAAAGTATTTAAGACTATCATGATCCTCTTTTATCTTGAAGTGTCTTCCCATTGGGTGAGGCTTCCATTTATTAAGTGCATGTAGTATTGACAACATTTCCTTCTCATAAATTTCTTTGTGTAAATAATTTTCTTTGATAGGATGAATTTCAAAATAAATGGGTCTTTCTTCTTGCATTAAAACAACACAAATTCCATTTCCTAAGGCATCACATTCCAAAATAAAGATTTTTGTTAAGTTTGGCATAGCTAAGACTAGTGCTTGGCACATTGTCGTTTCAAGATGTTCAAAGGCTTTTGTCGCTTCTGGAGTCCAAGAAAATGCATCCTTCTTGAGTAATGTTGTTAGAGGTGCTGCTATTCTCCCATAATTCTTAACAAAGTTGTGGTAATACCTTGTAAACCTGAGAAATCCTCGCAGATGCTTTATTGATGTGGGGATTTTCCATTCTTTAATGGCTTTAATTTTGATAGGGTTTACTTTAGCACCTTCATGAGATACAATAAGACCCAAATATTACACCTCTTGTACTCCAAAGAAACATTTGGAGGTTTTTCCATAAAATTGTTTCTCCTCCAATAGTTTGAGCACTCTATCAACATGGTGAACATAATCCTTTCAAGACTCGTTGTAGATTAGTATATCATCAGAAAATAGGAACAGAAATTTTCTAAGGAAGGGTTTGAAAATGGAATTCATCAAACCTTGAAATGTCGAAGGTGCATTGGTAAGGCCAAAGGCATGACCAAAAGTTTGTAATGACCCTCATGAATTCTAAATATTGTTTTCAGAATGTCTTCAGCCTTCATTCAGATTGATGATATCTTCAATGAAGGTCCAACTTGGTGAAGTAAATTTCTCCATGAAATTCATCCAATAATTCATCAATGAAAAGAATGGGAAATTTATCTTTAATGTTATATTGTTGAGCTCCCTATAATCCATACACATGCACCATGATCCATTCTTCTTGTTCACCAATACTACCAGAATAGAGAAAGAACTTTGACTAGGTTGAATTATACCAGCATCTAGCATTTCTGCAACCATACGTTTAATTTCACTCTTTTAGGCATAGGGACAGTTGTAAGGCCTAATGTTTGCAGGAAAAATACCTGGAATCAAGTGAATAGAATGATCATAATCATGAATAGGTGAGAGGCCTTTGAGAGTCTCGAACACCTTGGAATGATTGTCCAAGAATTTTTTACGATTTCGAGAAATAGATAATTTCGACGTGGGAACGTATAGTGAACATAATTGTTAAAGTATGCCATGTTGTTCTTTCTTTAGAATATTTATCATGTCTTTAGGGATGATTATCTTTCCTATTTTCCCTGTGATACCCCTTAATTCAACTTCCTTTCCTTCTGAAAAAAATTTCAAGGAACGTTCTTGAAAATTAAAAGCTATCGCACCCAATGGTTGTAGCCATTGGACTCCTAGTACAACATCACCACCACCCTTTGGAATGGAAAGCATTGGACTATTCAACACATATTATCCCATGGATATCTTGATATAATGACACTTTTCGTAGAAATTTATTGTTCCTCCATTTCAAAACCATCACTTGATACTCTGGTGCTGGATATAGGAAGAAATTAAATTCCTTCTCTATCTTACAATGAATAAAATAATGGGTACTTCTCGAATCAATCAACACTATTACCTTCTTCTTCTTGATATGTCATATTATCTTGATAGTTTGAGGAGTGTTAATTCTAGACAATGCATTACAAGGTATGGTTGGATTCATTTCTTCTTTCTCTAGGGTTTGCTCCTAGTGTGTATCCTTCTCTTTTGATATTTCTTGTTCCTTTTCTTCTTCCTCTTCACAATCTATGTAAAATAATTTCTTCTTGGCACACTTATGGCTTTAGTGTATTTGCTATCACAGCGGTAACAAAGACCTTTCATTATTTTTTTCTTCCAATTGTTGTGGTGTCAACCTTGTAGGTTGTGGAAGACTAGGGGAAACAACACTTCCATCTTTATAGTTGTGATTGGTAGGCTTCCTTGTTGACATAATTTTTCTTTCAATTTTTCTTGCCAACCGAAATGCCTTCTCCAATGAATCAGGTTCCCAAAGGCACACCTCATTTTGGATGCTATCGTTTAAAGTCCCAATGAAAACATCAATCTTATGCTCCTTTGGAATAACTTATACCCTTATATTCAATTTTTGGAAGTCCTGAATGTGCTCCACCATTGAACTATTTTGTTTGAGATTTATCAATTGGCTAAAAAGGTGTTTCTTTTTGTCTCCTAATAATGTGCTATAATTTCTTCCATAAAAATTTCCCAAGTGTCAATATGTTTACGAGAGAAAATCCATCAATACCATACAAGCTGATTGGGTTCCAAATATAATGTCGCAATGCATACCTTTTGTTTGGTTTCCAACTTATGGAGATCGAAATATTGCTCCATCTGTAATATCCATGTTACAGGAAACATGCCATCAAAATTCCTCATTTCGATATTTGGAACATGGTGGGTCTTTAATCCAATGTTAGAGTCTATGAAATCATGACTAACATTTCTTTTAGTCTCATTATGAGTTTCCTCTACTACCTTTTCACCATTAGGAAGCATTTATTGTATCAACTTTGCAATACCTCCTTTAAAACGTTCCATGTGTTTCTTCAATTTTCAATGTTTAGTTCTAAACCATCCATATTAGCTTCTACGCCATCAATATTAGCTTCCATTACATTCATCTTAGCTTCCACGGGTTTCCTTAAACCAACCATCTTAGCTTTTGTTACTTTTTGTGAGAGTGAAATTTGTTGCATTTGGTCTCGTAATTTTGATATATCATGTTTCATTTCTTCCTCTTCTTTCATCAGTCACGCTAGAGCTTTTAGGTTGCTCTGATACCAAATGTTATCCAAACAACTAACAAAATAGAAGAAAATATATATAAATGCTTCAAAATCAACCTCTTTGAGGGGGAAACCTCCTTTACATGACACAAATGAACAATTCTTGGAAGATACAAATGACAAGACCTCCTTTATATATATAGGAGTCTAAGGGGTCACAATATAATCAGAGCTGACATAATAATAATAATGTAATGGCACAACAATAACAATAGTTGGCGCCTATGGGACACAATAATAACAATATGGGGACAACATGGAAACAATCATAACAATAAGGGGATAAAATGACAATACTAAGAAGGGAATATATTAGTATTATAGGGGCCTAACAATGAATGATTGAAAAATATTATGAGACATCAAAAGAAGGATCACCACCTTCTTTTTTGAATTGTTATGACATCAATTAGGTCTTGCATCCATTGTTTTAACAATTACAAGTAAATACATGAAATAGCCATGACATGAACTAGTCAATTAACCATGCTTATAAACAACACAAAACCATGGAAATAATGATGAGATAACAACCATTAAATCCACATATAAACAATTACAAAAGAAAGAGAACTTTTCTTTTATTAAACATAGGAAAATCTGACTAGGTTCAGGACTTCCATGTATGACCTAACCATAGACATGGCTGAACCAAATCTTTCTTTCAGCCAGTCACTTTTGCGCCATATACCAAGCATGAATATGGGATCTCATGGACAAAATAATCCAAAAAAAAAGAATGGAATACATAGGTTAAACCACCTCCACCGTCACCAATTCGTGATCACACCAAAACTAGTGATCCAATCACAAAACCAGAGTAAACTTGGAATGCAATCCAGAATCCATCACTATCTTTGAGGATTTTTCTATCTCCTTGCCTCTCAAGCTTTACTGTAATCCAATCCTAGATCAATAGGCTCTAAACTGAGACACCTCCCTTAGGCTTTTGTATCCAAGGATTCCTATGCCTTTGGGAATGAACCTTAACACCACCTCCACCTCAGAGTTCGAAATCCATCTAGCAAATCCAAAGCTCAGAACCGAGGTCAACATCTCAACACACCGTGGCATCTAGAAAAAGGTAAGGATAATCTGAAAACCATTTCGTAACCTGAAAAAACATGCCACCAACATCAAGAGAACCATACACCAAGATGTGAAGCCATGTATGTCAAAACAGGCTAGGAAACCACACATGCAATATTTAACCTACAAGTATCCTACACTTCCTTGCTTGATCCTTGCTTTCCTTCCTTCCTCCAAAGCTAGAGTGCTCCAAGAAAATTCTAAGTGTCCAAGAGAGAGAGAGAGAGAGAGAGAGAGAGAGAGAGAATAATGAGAGAGCTCCAAAACTAAGCTAACCAGGCTTACACTGACCAAGCCTTACCCATTGATGCTCAAAATAATTTATATCAATGAGGCCTCTATTTTCTTCAATTTCAGTCATTTTCCCCCTCACATGCAACTTGTGACCTTTCACCACCCTTTTATCCTATTTTCCTTTATTTTCATAAATAAATGTGCCAAAATACCTTTTTCCTTTTAATGCATTTTCCTTTTCCTTTTCCAATTTCCTTTAGCCATAAACACATCTAGTGATGCCCACTAGGATATAGTTTTGCAACATTTATCTTGGAATACGTGTCCTTTACCGTCATATTAATTTTGCCTTTAGTAACTTTTATTACATGGAAATTTGACGAGGTCTGTTACAACCTCTTCTTGTATCTTAGGCCAATACACATATCTCTATAAGTTTTACACTGTCTTCCCTACACGAAAGTAGCTTGAAACCTTGGAGGTTTGAGCCTCTCTAATGAATTGTAATAGATCATATTTAGGAACAAATAACCTATCTAACTTGTAGAGTCACCCATTATAGAGATGGTAGTAAACAACTTTTTCACAATTGTCCACATGTATTTGGATTTAAAACTATTGAAACACATCCTTGAAGTCTCCATCCCCTATATATGGCTATTTGTATTCATCATGGGTGAAAGTCTCAATGTGCATAAAATCTTCAAAAGTTGTGATATCTGATGTGTGTGGTCTTGAAAGTATGTCATTCAACCTGTTTATGCTTGCCTTCTT
This sequence comes from Pinus taeda, assembly GCA_000404065.3. Classification (NCBI taxonomy): domain Eukaryota; kingdom Viridiplantae; phylum Streptophyta; class Pinopsida; order Pinales; family Pinaceae; genus Pinus; species Pinus taeda. The sequence continues at coordinate 118,857 of APFE030359221.1, forward strand.
GTACTTGATCACTAAATAAAATTTTTATATGAACCTTATCCAGTTATTATGATTGGTTTGTTGTACCTTACTCTAGCCCTACATATATTGTAGTGGTTAGTGGTCGATGTGGATTATTGTTGTATTTCCTATGATATAGTGTTTCCACTTCTTAACATCCTATACGAAGGGATAGAACCTTATATGGTAGATATGGTATTTAAAAATTTACTAATGAAATAATTTAAAATGGTAACATACAATCCTTCCTCCCCAAATCAAAATTTACCCCGTCACATAACCACTCACATATGTCTCCAATTCAAAGGGTTGTTGCAAGTTCAGTAACAATAAAATCAATGTTTCATTGGTCTTATTATTTAAATCCTTGAAGGCCCTCTTCTGACTCTTTCCCCACTAGAAACTCTTACCACTTACTATTATGGCATGGACTAATGTTTCTACTACTGAAAATGAGGCTATGAATTTCCTAAGGCACTGAGTTACTCCATCAAAAATCCTGACATTAGAAACATATTAAGCATGAGCCACTTCATGATGGTATGAATCTAGGCAATATATTTCTTAAACTCTCCTCCCCCTATTACATATCTTAGATACACTAAAGAATACTATGAAAAATCACATTTCTTGATATTTTCCAATAGCTAGTGCTTCGTTAATGTCTCTAACACCTAGACCAAATGTGAAATGTTCTCCTCCCAAGTAGAATTATATATTATTATACCTTCCAAATAAAAATAACAAATGAATCTGTAAAAGGGCATAGAGTATCATTTATTAACATCATTTAAATTGTTGTTTTATTGCATAAGTCAAATGACATAACTAACCACTCATACGAACCTTGTCTATTTTTGAAGGTGATAATTTAGGTATCCTATTCTATGACAAAATCGTAGTGATATCTTGACTTTAAGTCCAACTTGGTGAAGGAATTATCTTGCTGCAACTAACCTAGTAAATCATCTATCCATGTTACGGGGTACTTGTTCTTGAACGTAGTTTTGTTTAACACCCTATAATCGTTAAACGTCCTCAAAGTCTGACAATTCTTTGGCACAATGATTATGGGTGACCCACAGGGGAGGTAATTTTCTGACTGAATCCCTTTTCTTGTGGCTACTACACCTCATTTTCTTCTACAAAGAATCACTTGTATATCCCAAGTTTTGGCAACATAGATTCTCAAAACAACTAGATCTCATGATTCACTTTCATCTTGCGTGGCAGCCATTTAGGCTTCTAGAACACACCCCTATGCAATTATAAAAACTCTTTCATTTGTTCTTTTTGTTCCCTTTTATACCCCTCCAATAATTAATTAGCTATCATAGAATATTTTATGGATGGATTTTCTCTTAAAAACAACAAAATAAACTTCTCTCTAGAGTTGATCAACTTTTTGGCCTCATTGGAAATTACTAGTGAGATATTTGACATGCCCTTATGTGGATTGACGATGAAATGTTTTAATCCTTGATAAGGTTGTATTGATTATCTCTCCACATGAAGATTCAATATTTCATGTACATATAAGGACTCCCAAAATTCAAATAAAACTCTACTTCATCAATAAAATTAGTATTGATAGAAAATTTCATTGTACATTATTTGATTACCTTTACCTCTGCCTCATTTTTGATCCAAACGAATGGATATGGGATAAAATGGTAATGAGTCTTAGTCCAGGTTTCTTGACCAAATCTATTGCTATGATCTTTCCTTGTGATCCTAAGACGAAAACAACATTATTTTTTGTCTTCCAACCTTATACCTTTAGATGGAAGAGTCTGGTAATTTAATTCTCTTCATATTGTTAAAGGCTATTTAAATTCTCCCCTTTCTACATTGATGCCAAATAATATTCTCATCCATGTCTAAGCTACTTTTGACCTAATTACTCAAATCTATGGCCATGCGATTTTTCTTCTTAACATCTTTCTTTCTATTCTTCAAGTTGAGAAATAGATGCAATTTCCATCACTTTTCCTCTTATTGACCATTAATATATCGTGGTTTTAGTGGTTATTGGTACATTTACATTAGTGTTCTTTGGTTGCTAACTTTTTTTCTTCCATCTTTCCAACGTTTTTTCACATCCTTGGAAGCATCTCGACGGTCCTTGTACATTGCCTGAGTTGATTTTCTTTTCATCTAGGTTGTATTGCTAAGGTACTATGCCTATACACAATCCTCATCCACAATTATAGGTTTGAATAGCATCACCTATTCCCATAGATGGTTGTGTAAACCCCTTATATACTTGGGTAATACATCTGAGTTGTTTTGGGAAATACCTTGCATTATTTTCATCTTTTTAAATTATCTGGTGCACTTTTGCACACTCTACCCCTATCTTTTCCTAAAGAAATTCCACTAGATCCATTTTTCCTCTAAATCCTTGATAGGATAGAATTGTGACCCTATGAGAGTTTTGAAATCATTCCACTTAGTAAGTAAAGGATGTCCCTCCATTCTTATGGTCTCCATGTGGCTTTTCCACTAGGTTAGGGCATGGCCCTCTAATTTTAGATGTGCACATGAGCTCTTATGCTCTTCCTCTATGTGGTGGAAATGAAACTAAACCTCTGACTACTTCATTATATGATTTAACTTCAAAGTGTCAATATCAGCTTGATAGGTCTTGAAGGTTACGTTCACTTTCATCATGAAAAAGGACTATGAATGTTTCATGGCACTCTAATCGATTTTTCCTATTCGGCTTCTTTCTTAGGATCCCTCTCTAGCTCTTCTTGATAACCCAATTCCCCTGTAATATGAACTTTACATTAGGACTTCCATCTTCTATGTAGTTTTAGCTTATTGGTCAAGGCTACCATGAGGAGGCTCAAATTACAATTTATATATGTGATTTGTGTGTCTATCCATGCAAACCTCTTCTCTGTAGGATCTTAATGGTTATTAATAGATTCATTTTCCATGGATGAGGTTTTATGATTTTTTTTTAAAGAAATTTGGATCTCTTACAACCTCCCAAAAAATAACCTAAGACACTTGTTCATATACAAATATGATCCATAAATTTTCATGGATATTTTAATTAGAAATTGTCACAACAAATTTGATAAAATTATACTTAGAATACAAAATATATTCTATGAGGCTTATTTTCCTTATACTTATGGATTTATTAAGGTATTGTTTTCCTGCATGTGATATGTAAAAAAAGAAAGTAAAAAAAGAACAAAAATTCAATCACTCATAACCATAATAGCAAATGATATGATATGGGAAACCCTTATGGGAGAAAACCTAGTTGGAAGGTGAGGTTTCTTTGTTTACTCCTTCTCTGAATGGAAATGGATGCAAGAACAAAGCAGTGATACATGTGGCCCGTGGGATACTATAGTGCACATAGCCTCTATGTTTCCTCTCTATCTATTCAATCTCATCTATTCTGCGAATCTATGGAACAAAATGCACTGAAATAGAATGGAACCCCTTTCCCTCCTAGTGGCCTAGTTATCACACAACTTGATAGCCTATTAGTGGTAAGTTTGAATCGTTCAACTATTAACTAGAGTTGAAATATTGGATCTTATAGAGTCATATGAATCATTATCATGTGCCTAGCCCATTTTCCATGAATAATTGGAGCTAATATTGCACCTTTTCGAATCATGGTGGTCAAGACATGAAGGTTAACTTCTAGGTGACGTAACGTTTGCATATCGAATCTGATTGATGTGATTATTTTGTTATTAGAAATATATATGCATATATTATATAGGGGGTCTTACACTTAAGAAAAAAGTACCCAAAAAAAGGCTCTGTTAAATCCTCAAACTACTTTTGGAAGGCTTTAGACCCTAATTCACAAAACTAGGACCCACCGATAAAAATGGTCCCGTGGGTTGATTACTCAAAATTTTCCACTCTGAAAGCATAAATATGTATGAAAAATAATATAATGATGAAACATACATGGATATATGATTAATATTTTATTCACATTATATTTTATATTATTATTGGTTTTGTATAACATATTATACTAGGTCGAACTACCCCGACATCAACTTTATAGACACTTTATTTTTTTGATGTAATTATTATTATTATTATTTTTCTTTTTACAAATAGGAAAGTATATTTTTATCATGTGACTTTTGGTTATGGGAGAAAAAAAAAACTCCTTTTTGAGGTTTTCCTTACTCTAATTATCTTATATGGATTTCATGTTTAGGGTTGAGCGGATGTGGAGAATCATGGAGAAAATTGAACAAATCTAGAAATGTTATATAATGTATAATCTTGAAATTATAAGAAATATTCAATATCTTACCATTCTCGTATATTTATTCCCTTCCATAATTTAAGAGTATGGTCATTATTAAGCATATAATGTATAAGCTCAAGGAAATTAAATTGAAAGGAAAGAGGCCTTCCTCAAAAGTCTAGTCAAAGTCACCTACGACTTTATAGGGGATGGCATAAATATGTTAAGTCGTTGCTAAATTATTGGTTATTGGAGTTCACTCTCCTCAATACTGATATTGTCATGAACACTATCACTTCTAAATTTCATGAGAAATTGCAACGCTACATAAAACTAGATGAAGAGAACATTAAGATATTACAAAGATTTCATTACCCCTATGATAGAAAATCTATAGCTTTATTTTCCTTCTATTGAGATAGAAGAAAACCCACTATAATATTTAAATGTTCAACATTTGATGAATTTAAATAGATTGCCCCAACTTTCTTTTTGGGATTTCCAATCCCTTATGGATTTGTAGTGTACATGTTTTCTTTGCCTTGAAGATTCTAATGAATTTTTTATTTTTATTTTTCTTTCCCTTTGAACTCACTTGGGTTCTTAAGGTGGAAATTGATATTTTCCCTTACTTAATAGGTGAATTTTTTGTTATAAATCCTCCAACACTTGTCTAAAACTCTCTTTCATATCACACAAGATTTGTCTTTCTATGTGACATATCATGCTCAATTTTACTTTTCTTGTGACACTTTGCATATTATATGAAAATTGGATTTCCTCAGTATATCACATTCAATTTCACTATTTCCATGACATGTCATGCATCACATCATCCTAAACTTATCTATTTCATGAAAAAAGATATTTTCATGTGAATTATTTTCTAGCTTGCTTGTTGACCACACCTTATTTGTTATTCCTATGTGACATATCATGTTACTCCAATTTTCTATATTGTGACAAATAAATTTTAGCCATTTGATGTATCATGTCGACCAAAAAAATACATATCTATGCTTGAACCAAATCTCCACAAAATTTATACATCTATGACATATTCCATGAATCCAATATTTATTCCCTTGTAATGTATCACACTAAATTATGTTTTCATTTAATATGTCATGTTGCTCCAAATTTTAAATTCATGCAATAAATTTCCTTTTCCCATGTCACATCAATGTATTTTTTCATGTCAAACACCACACTAAATTAAATTTTACATCCATTTGATCAGTTCCTTTTATAACATTGCACCAACCTTCATTTCCACACAATACAACATGTTGCAAAAAACTTCCTTTCTCAGTGACAAATCCTTCATTACTCTAGCAAAATGTATGCATTGTTCACTAGTAGGATGGAACATCAAGTAATATTAAAGAGTTATATGCATCACATGGAAGAGAAAAGATGTTACAAAAAAGTAGTAGAGAACCAACAAAAGTGCACTTGTATTAGTATATCTTAAACAACTAATTAGTAACATACAATCAAGTACATTCATATTTATACCCCTAAGTAGATTGTTATAGGAATTTAACTTTCTCATATGACTTTATCGGACCAACTTGTTTGATCAACTTGACTAAGGAGTTAGCTAACTTATAATAAATTATATGACATGCCAACTCAACTAGGCTAGTTCACTAAGTTAGATAGCCCCTCCAACATCTGTCACACCCTTAATGCCTTCTTCATCCCAAACAAGGGGGCGACTTGGAGAATTATTAAATTTAATTAATTATAGTAGAAGATGATATAAGAAAGAAAGAGAGAATAAGAAAATAATCTTATATTGTTTGAATGTTAGATAGTCATTTTGTTATTGATGGAGAAGTTTGTGCCCTTGTATGTTCCTATGTTCGCTAGTTGATTGATCATGTAGGATGATCATTTTTGTTCCTTGTACTCCTCACAAAATGGCTTAATATTTGAATGCCTCTTCTTTTTTTTTACTCCAGTGACTAATTAGAACCATCGACCTATAATTTTGGAATGTTGAACCGCTATTATGGGACTAGTGGGCCACATTATTTTGTGATTGCCTAAAAGAAATGGACCTTAGGTTGAGGTGACATTAGATGTTTTGAGGGTGCTAGGATAGGGGTTTCTCCAAATATAATCAGATAAAATATGGGTGGAAGTGTTCGAAGGTGTTGGTTAAATATTGACCAATCTTTCATAGATTTTTGGTATTGCACCTCAAGGGTTTTCATATTTGCCAAATCTTTTACTTTTTCGTATACAAAGCTTTCTTGTCTAACAATAAATTTATGAGTACCTTTTTCTCTAATTGATGGATTTTTGTATTCATATTTGTTAGGTACTCAGTGAAATTAAAGGCTTCAATTTGTGCTTTCTTTCTTTCTCTAAGCCGTTGCCTTTGTTCCTAAATTAACTTGATTTCTACCTCCTTTTATTGCACTATATGATTCTCTAATCCAATCTTGTATTAAATTTCAAATATGATATGCCAACATGATGATAGTTTTAAAATTAGTATACGTTGTGTCTATATATCACTACATGTGTTAGGCATATATTTTGGTCAATTTTTAACAATAGTGCTAATTGTTGCAACCCTATCCAAACATCTTTCCATAGTTTATTTGGTTTGCATAAATGCCTTGTATTCTTTTTGGATAACAGTTAACAATTATTGATTCCCATATTCTATAGCCTTTTACTGGAACTAGGGAACTTGTTCATTTGTCTATACATTGTGATCTACCAAGTAGTATACCAATTGCTAAATAGAAGTTAGTGGATCATCAATCAAGGTGGGGATGTCGAGTTGAAGTTTTTTTGCTACCAAGCTCATGTAGTCCAACCAAATATCATCTTCTTAGTGCTTCCTCTGTCTTAGATTATTTTTGTTAGTTGACTTCTTATTCCATCTTCCCTAGCTTCCTTCACTTATATGCTAAATGAGAAAATACTTTTGTCAAATGTATATGTTAAAACATATGGAAAGGTGGTCAATTTTGATTATTCTTACACTATTGCTTTATTATATTTCTCCACAATATTATACTCAAGAGGCCTTTTCAATGATCCTATTGTAACTCATTTAAAATTTTCCTATCTTGTATATATCTCAACTTATTGTAAAACAAAAAATCAAATACTCGAGAAAGAAAAATAAGAAGAAAGAAAAGATGTGAAAGATAGTTTTAGTTTTGGTTATAATGAAGTGATTTTATGCAATGGAGGTGGGACCATGTGCCACTAGTTGTAAGGTTAATGAACAAACAAGTTGAATGTTAGAGAAGTGCTATAATGATGGGGCTTGCATGATGGTGAAAACTTGACACCACAAACAACTTGATGGTTATCACAATGGGTGCCTCTACAAAGACTTGGAGTTGGGCACATTCACTCTAGATCAACAAACCAGATTAATTATGGGGGTACTACTTCAAAAAATCCCCGTACAGAGAAGTCACCCCAAAATTTCATCATCGGGCGAGCCAATTACATCATCAAGTGACCTAGACCCCACCCACTCCTCCACCATTTCATTCCCATTTTTTCGACTGTCATTTGAATTGTCCAATCATTCATTAAACCCATCCAGCAAAAAAAATGTAAATTCACACGAAAACAATAAATGTTGTTTTTCCTCTGTCGTTATTCCATCTCACCTTTAAAACCTCATTCGCTAGTCTTTATTTTTCACCTGTCCTTTTGCTCTGGCTATTGAAGACTCTAAAAACTTTAGCTAACATGCTAATCATCATAACCCATCAGCATCGAGTATTTATATTAGAGTTAGTCATCATATAATAATGAAAATGGGTAAAAAAGTTGCTTTGACTGGATCATCGTCCCATATTCCCCTCATGGACACAGAAAGGGACATATTTGATGCTATCTATCCCATAAACTACCTGGAATTATATGTACATATTCATCTAAACTAGGTGCTTTGGAAACATTTATTCCTTAGACCTACCTATTTCCAAAGTTTATCCATTGGCTAGTCTCAACAATGTATCCTAAAAAATGCTTAATAATGAATAGATTAGGAGAAAATATTTTTCAATTATCTTCCAATCTAATCCAACAAGCATTATGTTATCCTTCTGCAGATACATATTTTTCTTTCACTAATGAGTCCCTATATGCCTATTTTCAAGATTTATCTGGACTAGAGTATGCTCAAGTCATATTTTACCTTATGATTGATGGAAATAAGTTTTCTTTGGAATCAACTCAATTTTCTTTAGAAGTTTTTGTTGAAGATGTTAGATCTATTCTTCAAATTTTAGCCAAAATTGTGGGAAAAGAAGACACTGTAGTGATTGATAAGGAAATTTTTGGGATGTTTAGTGTGATGATGAAACATGAGGTTGTTTTAGATATACCTTCTTTTTGGGAAGGAGGGATTAATGTTTAGTTCATGAATCTTTCACTTACTGGTTGCTTCAGGTTTCCCTCCGCAATAAATTATTTGTTCCTGTACACTCATGTTGAAATTTTTATGCAGTTGGGGTTGATCCTCATAAAAATAAGCAATTAGTAGTCTTCTAGACTGATACAATAAGGATTGATCCTGGAAATGAAGGCCTCTTTGATTTTACTTCCCATTTTATCTAAGTAGTATATTCAATTATAAATAGTTCACTTGTACCATCCATGCCATAACTTTCTTCAATTGAGAAAAGATGTGAAGCTTGGAGATTGTTTTTCTTTTCATGATCATGTGGAAATCCGATTGTATGGAGTTGAAATTGTGCCGTACAAGTTACCAACTTTTGTTCCTATGAGGTTGTTTGCTTGGAAATTTTTAAAGGAGAATTTAAATGTAGATCAAATACATTTTGTGCCTATAAGGAATGGACATTTTTTCATATTTACTATAACTATTGGATATTTCTTTGTGAATACTACACAAGTAGAGGAAGAAGTCCAGAAAATGTTGGAGGGGATGAATTTATTGCTGGGAAAAAAAATGGGCCTATGACCCATGTCATATAATTTCAAATAGAAGAGTGGAAAATCATTATGTCCCTTTTATACAGGAGTCGAGACCAAAATTGAAAAGTTGGCTAATGAAGGACAATATGCTTCATCAAGGGGAATAGTTATCGAAACCCCTCTCCCTACTGAAAATAATTTGAAGAGAGGTAGGTCATAGGTGATTGATTTAGATGGAGAAGTGGATAGAGAAGCAAAAAGGGAAAAGATGTTTGATGAGGCAAGTGCATCATCAGTTCCTAGTTTTCAATTGCAGCTAGCAAAGGCACTTTGTACACCTTCTTCTCCTATTACACAAGATGCTTCTCAAAGTCCGTGTCTATAATTAAACAATTGTTTTGCAGGTTGAGGAAAGAAAGAAGAAGATTAGAGAGAATATGGAGTCTCAGTCAAAGGCTCGAATTTCTTCTAAATACCAAACAAGGTTATTGTCAGCCACGGATTTAGAAAGAAGTTAGTTGAATTTTTTTTCTCGCCCTTTAGCAATGTTGTATAATCTTCAGTAGGTTAAAATACTTAAGCAAAGTCTTTCGATAGAAATCACATAAGAGAAATGTTTGGTTGAT